>QJSC01028967.1:793449-1100086 GCA_003697955.1 Calidris pygmaea
GACGGGGCAGGCAGGGGCAGGCAGAGGCAGGCAGGCAGAGATGGGCAGGCAGAGGCAGGGGCGGGCAGGCAGGGGCAGGCAGAAGCAGACAGGCAGAGATGGGCAGAGGCCACTGCTCCCCATGCAGATTGAGTGCATAACAATGTTTACGTTTACATGCTCACAGCTGATTATTTTCTTTATGTTATTTATTTCCTAGAATGGTTTCTGCGAGTCATGAGGCGTAGGTACTGTCTCTGGTTGGAGACAGTTACTGGGTACTGTCTGGTTACTGTCTTCTGCTTTCCAAGCAGATGAGGGATCTTTCTATTTCTAATTGAACTGAATGTTGTTAATCAGTTAATGAATTTATTGTACAAATAATAAATGAGCTTTTCAATGTGCTAGAATCCTAGTGCAAACACTCTTACATTCACTAGTTTACAGAGATTTTGGTAACTGTGAATATTCTTTTGAAGAAAAATTGTTTACTGAATATTCATGAAGAGATGGAGGAAAAAGAGGTCATGAATATGAACAAGCTTAATTTAGTGGGTTTTCTTTGCAGTAAAAAAGCCAGGCATTCTCTTTTGCTGTCATCATACAACTATATTGTTTTCACATATAATGGCATTCACATTTAATTCAGCGGCTATAAGGTTTACTGGAAAGCTGACACTCAGGTATTTACCATTTAGTAAATTATCAATGTTTCTCTACTGAAGGCTCAGCACAGATATATATGTATAATGTTATGCTGTGTTTTCAGGGAACTGTGCACACTTTTGTCCAAAATTCCTTCAATCTATGACAAAAAATGAGTTGGTTATTAAAAAAAGTAATGTGAAGAATTCCTTCTTCCTTAAATGTGTTCACTTTTATGATGAAAAATGTGAGGAAAAATTTTGATCAATCCCTTTTCCTTACAGCTTCCAGCTACAGCTGGGAAAAAAAAATAGTCTTGAAGATCTGTTTGGGTTTTTAATTTCCTTACCGTTAAAGAAAATAACTTTTGATTTTACCCTTATGTCTTTCTTCAAGAAATTATGATACTTTTCATGTTTCCAGACATCTATAATTTATGAAACGTTTGGAAAACTTGGAACAACAAAAATATCCAACTGATGTAAGATTCAAATATAATATGTAGAGATTCAGTGAGAGAAAGGAATGAGTTAGGAATACCCCATGCACTAAAGAAGGTTATCTCAGTCAAACTCAGGCATAATATAATTTAGATGTTTTTAAAATTCTCAGATAAAGACATTTCAAATAATAGGGAAGACATTTAAAATGATAAATAGCATCACTATTTACATCACTAAGTCCTGCTTACTTTCTATGGCTACTGGATGCTCATGTGTGATTTTTTAAATGTCTGCCAATCGGTTTAATTATTTTTAGCAATTAAGGTTATAATTTATGGATGTTGCTTCAGTTTCTTGCCATGTTGACTGATGTCTCAATGTGTACAATCTATGTCATGCCATATGTTCATTGCTAGCTCCTATTAGCCAGAATTATTTTTTTTCTTTCTAATCAGGTTTTTGCTAGCACATCTTTCAGGAGAAAACAGAAAATCCAAATGTACTAGGTCTGGCAAGTGAATATGAGTTACCAGTGATCAGAGAATTCTTGTTTGCATGCTTTTCTCTGCTCACATTGTCCAGGTAAATATAGTTCAGAAAGTAATAAGCCACTTAAAAAACAGACCTATGAGGATAGACTAGCTTTGACAGATTACTCCCAAATTACAAGCACAAACCAATACTTTACTGAGTCCGTAGAAGGAGTAGGACCACCTTTATGCTTTTTATACCCACTTTATGACTAAACTCATTTACTTTTCAAGGTGGTATGCAGTCTTTTTTTGACTGTAAAATAAAAACAATTGAAGCCACAAGATGTATACCTGCCTGCCCACGGAGTTAAATGGTTAAATAAGTGTGCTGGAGCAGAAGAGAAGAGAAGTTTTGGGGAAGCTTGCAATTCTGTTAGTCCAGAATTCTTTTTGTCAGTGGAATATGCTATCTGGTTCCCATTTTTAGCATGTTTATATAAAAACAGAAAAGGGAAATATAAAAAACCTGTCTCAGAGGTCTTGCTTTTGTTTTTCTGGTGAAGACTAACTCTATCTTTACATGTTGATACAGTGTCTGCTACAGATGGTTGCTAAATTGACTTGATGGACTTCTGTTTTTATTTGTATAATGGTGCTTTTGATCAAAGATACAAAAAGAAAAAAAAAGTATAAGTCATCATTTTGATTGGTGAAATATAGGAGGCACTACCAAATGAAAAGCACCATTTGAAAAAGAAAAAAAAAGCCACAAACATATTAGCAGCACTAATTAGTACTGGAGAGCCTTGGATTATCTTGGGTGGATAACATTTTTATCATGCATTCAGAAGCTTCAAAGCTCAATTTTAAGTGCTTAACTTATGGTGATAGGAACTGAAAGGTGACAGTGACGAGGAGTAAACAACATTTTCATAGCAAAACCAATTTGACAACTAGATTTATAAATATTGCAAATGAGGGGGAAAGGTTACTTCATTTTTAAAGCAAGATCTCCTCCAGAATTTAGTTCTTTTTTTCTCCTAGTATGAAGATATAACCTATGCTATATTCCTATGAAGCATATGCCTATGAGGACAATTTTATACTGTCCTTTCATATGAGTATTTTTTTCATATAAGCTTTATTTGAAAAGCAAGCTTAGGTATTGAACTGTAACATGTATCCACATTTGATAATTGTTAGTGCCAAAAGCTGCTGAAGACGAATACATATTCTCAGTTTCACACTACAAATCTTTTTATCGTTAGTCCATATCTCTTGAGTATGTTCTACACCTGTGTACCTGCAGACCGCCCACAGTTTTTGATTAAAAATCCAGTGCTATGGTACTAAACCTGACTAAAAGATCTACAGTAATGACCAAAGAGGGCAACCTTGCTATGTTCTACCAATTACTTTGGCTCATTGCAGGCAAGATAACCCTGAAGTAGAGGAGTTAGTTCTTGTAAATTTAAGTTGCTGTTAATTCAACACCTGTAAGCATAAGGAAGCTTTATGTATTTTTCAGAAGTAGTTTAAAATCCCAACTTTAGAGTTAGAGATATGTTGCAATTGGAACAATAGAGGAACTATAAATATGAGTAATATAAACACAAACATTCCAAGGGATCACAGCTGGTTTTGATCCAAAACACACTCAAGACATTATACAGAAGCAGCCTAGAAATCCCCAGCCCAACTCGTCTGACACACAAGATCATATTTCCAGACCTATGGCTGAGTCTATACTATTAAAGTCAGCCTGACTCAAGAGTTCACTTTGAGACAACACTGACATTCAGGCATATAAAAAGCTCTTGACGACAGCTCTGACTGATAATACTTAAAAAGACAAAATACCGGGGTTGCCTTTCTAACTGCCTCTTGACTAACAGGTGTGTTTGATGCCATCTCAGACAACAACCTGCTGTTCTTGGTCCGTGGGCTAAGTTTCACTGGTGTCCTTAGGCTGGTGTGCACTATAATGTTTCTATTTCCAACACTAAATCCGAATTACTTGGGCAGCTATAAAATGAGCCTAAGGTGTACCATGCTAATGAATATCTATTAATCAAGCGGCTTGTGGTAACGCCTAGGGACAACTGAGATTCAAGCCCCATTATATAAGGCAACATGCAGAAGGCTATAGAAGAATTTTCCCTTTTAAAACTAGCTGTGCTTTTACTACATCCAGGCAAGTTCTACTTTTTACTCTTCTATCCATCCTTACAACTCCAACACCTTCAGCACCCGACCTGCTAAATTTAATTTTTGGGACTGTCTGCTATTTGTTTCCTGAAGGGGGACAAGTGCCTTTACAGGATGCATATGACTTCGACCTATCTGAGAAGTATTAAAACACAAAATGCTTATCTATTTGAAATCAGGTAGTTTTAAGCAGCTGGCTTCTCCTATGTTACTGAACTTTTTCAAACAACTAAAAGTTGTAACCTGAATTCTGCTAGATTTACTCCTTTGTGGTGCGTTTTGGCAGCTGGTATCACTGTCAGCGGGAGGGATGCTTCCACAAAAGATACCATGCTCAATATGTTTTTGGCACAGTCAGGTGGCCATCATGACTCACGAAGGCACCTGCTGTAAATCAGCCTGTTACATTGGCATTCTCAGCCGCCTATGAATTCCAGATCTCTTTCTTACGTTATCAGTTTTTGGCAGATAACTATCAACAGGTGATTGTCAGTGATAGGGAGCACGTAGTGATGATGGTTAAAGGCTTTCACAAAGTCCTTAAAAGGACTTTTTTTTTTTTTTTTAAAGAGAGTGAGATATTTTATGGTTAACAGTTGTTTTTTTATTAGAATTAGACTCTTTCCTCCTGCTGTTACCCTTCCCACTCATCCGGAATCTGAAAAATAAGCTGAAAACTGCTGGAAGAATACTGACTCTGATGTTATTTTCATGAAATACTGTGGGAACAGTTCCATAATAGAGCAAGTGACAAACAGCCACATTCCAGCTGGCAGGAGGAAAAAAAAAAGATGGACAAGAAGGGAGGATGACTGGCTCCAGAAGGAAATAATAAATGAAGAGGGGAGAGATGAATAAAAAACAAATAAAGTGTGAAATATTAGAGGGAAGCTGAGAAACATTGTGTACTGAGAATGGAGAGAAAAAGTTACAGGAAAAATTGAGAGATGAGTGAGTTAATGGTGGAGCTTTTTGTGGTGATATTCTGAGAAATTCAACAGAATCTCAGAAGATAAAGCAAAATTAGGTCTCCAGAAGTAGAGAAAAATCAGGAAGTATAATTCACACAAAGTATTTAAAAAATGAGGAGAAAATGCAAGAGAGCAACAAAAACAATTGGGAAATTATATCTGAACAGTGTTTGAATATAATCTCTATGTAAAATCATAATAAATTTAGAAACTGGTTAGATATATTTTGGGGGAACTGTCATAATTACTAGCATAGCAGACAAGAGAAACTCTTCATTTCTTATTCACCACTTCGGAAATGTTTCCCTTCTAAACAGATCATTCACTGGTATCTGAGCAGTCACCTTTCATTGCTTGACACCTATATCCCCGGGGAAGGGTTTGATGAACTTGTAAACAAGCACTATGCTTTGAAGTTGAGATGAGTATGAGGATAGACAACAGACATCGCATATGTGCACTGACTGTAAGTTCATAACAGGACTCCTGTCCAAAAATTGAGTGACTGTTTGCGAGGATGTGCCACTTACACTTTTGCTTTCAACAGCATCAGCTTTGGAAAAAAAAGAACAACCCACAGACAAAGCAACCACAGATCTACACGGTGAAGCTGGTCAGAACTTCATTTAACTCCACTTCTTTAGGGAGGTGTCAGGTGTAAATGTATACAGTTCCTTCAAAAAGGTTGACCTGTTGACTGACCCTCAGCATACCGCCTGAACACAAAGAGTATGACCAGTGCTCGCCTAGATAAATATTCCTGGGGATATGTGAAAAAAAAGCTATGACAGACACTTCTGACACATCAAAGTGTCAAAAAAAAAAAAGAAAAAAAAAAGAGAAGTTGTTAGAATTTATTTTCCAAGCATATATGGTATGTAAATGCAAACCTGCTTGAGATCTTTCCATCAAAAGGTGCCAGGGTCTGAACTTCCCTGAGAACGTATGGATCCATTCTCACAATGTGACTCAGTAGGTAATATGACGGGCAGAGGCAAAAGCTAGGCAATGTGCTTTGGTGGTTTTGTTTCCTGAAGGCTCACATATGTGATTTTCATGAGTTACAAAACTTTCAGGGTTTTATGAAGCTGATGCCAAGATTTTTGGTTCTAAAACAGTGTTGAATTGTAATGAGAGTAGTTTTCCATGTAAAGTTTCCAATGTTCTCCACAATCAGCATAGCTTCCCTCATGGGTTTTGTTCTTGCTTTAGGTTATGGCTGAAATTAGTAAGATAAAAGACAGATGATAATTTTGAAAAGTTAATTGAAGTTTAATGAAGTTTAGAAGTTTCAAGTTAAGCTGAAATTGTCTGCAGAATTTTCTGGTTGCTTTGTAGTTTGTTTTGAATTGCTTATCATTCAGGTATGGGTGCGTACCTGAATAAAGTATTTGATAAATGCCTATTGCAGATATAATAAGTAGAGACATCTTTAACTTTAAAAAATTATGCTTGTCTCAGACCTTCTCTCCCATTCTCAACTTAGTTACAAGGGATTTTAAGTCCACACTCTATGATATGACTGAGTTTTTAGGAGTTTGAATGAGAGAGCATGTCGTTCCTCTCTCTCATATATTTATGGTAGTTAATACTTAAAAGGTTTCCATCTGCCACCAAAGACAAAAAAGTATCTTCCAAAAAATGAGAACATCTGCTTTCATAGTTAAAAGACATAACTAAGTAAATCTTCATATAGTTACAGAGAATCTTTTAAAGATATTGTTATTTTGGAAGATGTCCAAGGCCTTGCTATGAGGGATCAACTCTGGCAGTCTTTTTAACACCCTTAATGACTAGATGTGAAATATTGAGGTAAATATATACATTGCTTTGAGAATGTAAGTAAAAAGAAAGCATCTTAAAGAAAAACAAGGTTTAGGGTTTTACAAGTAGCTTTCTTTTGTTTACATGCTTTCATAAAAACTTTACTCTTGAAATCTGTCAAGGGAAATAAGCTGATGTTATAAATGGTGTCAGCAGCTTTTTGCAGTTTGATTTCTTGCAATATTATAACTTGAGAGGAATCCAAGCCACAGAGCCTCAGTATTGTTCCCAACACCAATGCAGTTTGAAGTATTTGGTTGCAGAGTTTCATTTGGTGTATAAAAAGTTCTGCAGCTCATCTCCACACCTATATCTTTTCAAAACTCCTCTGGAAATTCGAGCACAGTTATATACTACTGGAGTAAGCTCCTCTGTCTCAACTGGGATGAGACCCAGTCAGTTGTCTCAGAATTACTTGGGGATGAAATCAGACAGGCACCTGAAAGATGCTCAAAGCCAATTCCCCAAATGATTCTTTCATCAAATTGCACAAGAAGCAGTTTCTACTAAAATGTTTTAAAGGATTATTTTTTTTTTCCTCAATGGAAATTTGTTGCTTTCCATTCCTGTCCTGTATCATTGAGCCATTGCCTCGTACATTGCTGTACATCTGATAATGCTATATGAAATAAAATTTCCATCCTTCACACATCTCTGGCTGGGAGCAGTCCTGGGTTCTGGCTCACTTCTAACAAAAAGTGGTCAGGAATTTGAGGAGAGGGATTAAACCTTCAGGTCCCTGCTCGATACCAAAAAGACTATAAACTATGAGGAAAACATATAAAAGAATGAATATATCTCCTTTAGGCTGTTAATTGTCATAATCACCTTTATGCTGTTAGTTTGGATGAGACATTGGTGTTCTGCTGCTTCTGCTGCTAAGAGTATTCTGAAGGGTAGCGGTTTTGGTCCCCGAGGGACAGAGTAGAGCAGCTGAGACAACATTTAATCCAGCAGATGAAGGTACAGTAAATGCCACAGGCAGCATTCAATTTTGGTGTTAGCAGCAAGGGATAGACATTTAAAAAGTGGAGAAATGGCAACCTTGTGTGATGGGATGTGATGGGAAAACATTGCATTTGTCCTGAATTGGCCTCTTATGCAATTAACTGTGCTTTCTTCTGCTACTTCTTTGTGATGGTAACAGCTAATGAGTAGAAAAAAATGAATTGACAGTATAAGCATGTTTCCCATGAAACATAATTAGAAGGGTACTGTATGACACTTGAAAAAGGTATATGAAATGCATCTACAGGAATCAGACAGAAGCTCATGTTTAATGCTAAGGGCCTAAAGGACATTCCTTCTAAGCCAGAAGGAGGGTTGTAGAATAAGGCCACAAGAATGCTTATCGGGCTTTCACAGTACGTTATTGAAACAATCAGGGTTTTGCAGAAAAAAGCTTATGAGATAAGGTCTGAAGCTGCAACTTAATAGAGAACACTTTTCAGTTTTGCTTTGTTTTCTTTAGTCCTCTGTTAGCTTTAGGAACTTGAAACACCTGAAATCTCACAGAGATTATCATGAGAAGGAATCCAATCAGAACTATTTCAATTGTACATTCCTCAAAGAAGAGATTAAGTCTTCTTATTCTTTCCATTAAATACATATACATAGAGCACACACTCTGAAATCTGTGTTCTGTGCTCTATGCTAGGTGCTGTGTTGTGTGCAGGAGTATCCAAATCATTCTTCCTGAACACCCTCAGTACTGATACTGGTCAGTAGGGTAGCAGAGGCAAATTTTCTTTAATTACATCTAGACCCACATCTATTGCATCTGTATGCAGCCGTGCTATATTGTACAAGCTTACTGAGCTGGATTGCTGAGAGATCGAGAGATTGAGATGTGTTGCACACCATTACAGGCTGTAGAAATGTTCTGTGCTGCACAGAATTATTAATTGTTTGTTATTAAGATCCCAACAGAAATTCTGGCCAAATGAAAACAATGGAAAATAATGCCATTAACAAAAATAGTAAGTGTGATATATAATGAATTTTTTTATTTTCTTACCTGGATCAATTGCCAAAAAATCCCATGTTCTAGGAATCAGCGTGCACCCTTAATTTCTCCGAATAATATTTTTAAAAATCTGATTGTTTTCCCAAACTGCCAGAGTCCTTTTTTATACTGCTCAATTCTGTCTAAACTATTAGAGCCTGGGAGCAGATTCCAGTCCCTGTGTCCAAATTTGTCCTCTGTCAACAACCCAACCACATAGAGGAGGGAAGCAGACGTGCAGACCAGAGGGCAGTACAGAGACTTCCCAGGCAGGAACCCACAGGGATGGCAGGACATGTTGGATATGATGCCGTACCTGCTTTATCACCAGTTGTGGGAACGGCATTGTGGGCCAGCCCTGGCAACTGAACGGACAACATCTAAACCTACTGTTTTCTTTTGGTGGGGATTCTTAGCTGGGATAATGTCCCAGGAGTCAAAACCGGGACATAAAAATAAAAACATGACATAAAAATAAAACACATATTCCTTGGCAACTGAAGGACAGCAGGGTGTTCGTGTACAGAATGGCAGTCCTGTAGAGGCTGTTGTCACTGCAGTGATTTAATACAGGTATTCACAGAATCCTTGGATACGATAATATATTCACATTTTCTGCTAATGAACAAAATTTTTCATAACTTTTCATGAAACTCTTTGTTTTCCATTGATTGGCTGCATGACACTTTTTTTTTTTTTTATGTCATTGCCTGTTGTTTTGATTTTAAAGTGTTTACTGCTAAAATCAAGGCCAAAACAAGGAAACAAAGAAGCGTAACTAATTAAATCTTATATCAGCCTTTCTTCATACAAACTGAAATTGAAGTTTCATTTTAGCTCACAAGTAAGTAAATATGGATACTCTTATTCCTAAACTGAATTTTTACGTAACAGAAAACAAACAACTGGAGTAGCACAGTTACACATATGTGGCAGACTCTTCAGTATTAGTGCAACTGTGTAATTGCTGGTAGCAATTAAAAAAAAAACATATTTTTGTTTCCCTCTGATTTCATTTTACCTTGTTCCTAATTAGGTGTCCCCCTGTGAAATAGGACACTGACAAGTCGGGATGCAGGTCAGAGATTGGGAAGCTACTACTATGAATGTCAAATATACTGGTCTAAAATATATTTCCTGCACTAAGTGCAGGAAATACCCTCTCCTCTCTTTGTAGAAGAAGTTAGTAAACCAACTTATGAAATTGGGGGGAAAAAACATTTTCAGTGCAAAATCCCAGAACTGCATTTATTTTCTCTAGCTTCATTAGTTGGTATAATATAAGATGTTACCTCTATCTTCAAAACTTGCTTTGCTTTTATTCTGACTATGAGGGCTACATTGGTACGTGAACTCTACATTTCAAATTTCTCATCCATTCATTTCTTCCAGCTAAAGTCTAGTTTTCTTCCATACATACAAAGTCTAGTGATATATACTTAACATCTAGATAGTGAAAATCTGCAAAATATTACATCTGTTGATTATAGCATTCTATTATTTGATTTTAAGGTAGTTTAAAGCATTGCAAAGATGGCACATGTAAATTACTTTAAAAGTAAGTTAATTGTAGTTGTATTTCCTATGACATAGACCACTTTTTATCAAGGTAATTAAAAGATCCACTAAATTTTAGTGACTGTTTTGAAGCCTCCCTTAAGAACGACTTTATATGGAAAATTTATCTAGCTCTCACGAAAACCCTCTTAGGCAGTGTTTTCGGGGGTTTGTTCTGGTTTTGGGTTTGGGGTTTTTTTAATTACTGAATCTTTAACTTGAAATCATTTAGAGACAAATTTTTCCCTGCTTATGATGTTTTTCTGCATAGCTAAGAGATAATCAGAATTACAAAGGTTTAAATATATTGTGCATTCTTTTTTTTTTTAAGGAGTTGACATGTATTACATGTTCAAATTAGAGGAAGCGTATTTTCAATTAGAAAAACAGTTTGGAGATTTTCATTGGTGTTATAATTCTGAGTCATTCAGTTCATACAAGTAACTTTGATTTTACTGTTTAGTTTTGTTCATTTGATTTATAAATGTAATGACACAACTGCTGAAGATACAAACCTCCGTGTTGACCTGCCCTTTTTAAAAACTATATCCTCAAAGTACTTTCAAGAAATCATCCATATGGGATTAAACATGAATGTATTTGCTATGTGATATCCAAGCAATAGGTCTGCAGTGTTGCATTTTACTTCCCTTTTCCCATTTGCTCTTTTTTGTCGATCTTGGTCAAGACATCTCTACAGTCGTACTTCATTTTAGCCTTTAGGTGGCAGCATTTGAGAAGAGTTCTGCTCGTGGGCTTGCCACCATCTAGAATGCAGGTCATGGACAGGAATTATGAACAGATAGGACCAGGCATGTAGGTGCTCTACTCGGTATGCAAGTCACGGCAAAGTTTATTCAGAGGCAATCAAAGTGAAAAAAACATAGGTATACATGACCACTTCCTTCTTAACGCTTGTGCTCTCATTTACGCTTTTTTATATACAAAGATGTGTACTTCAACTCATGTATGTTTTTGCATAGTTTTTGAAGATGATCTGCATGAAAATGGAAGTTTTGTTCTGATTTACAGAACCCTTTATTCTATTTATTCTATTCCTTTATTCTAATTTTTTTATTCTTTTTGTTTGTTTGTTTGTTTTAATCTTTTTTCTTTTTTTTTTTTTCTAAAAAACAACTGTTACCTAGGAAAGGGATGAGAAATGAAGGGTATTGATTTTAGCCCTATTTACAGTTATCTTTCAATCACTTTCGAATGCCTAAATCCTGATGGTCTCAGTAAGGTGTGATCAGCAGGAGTGCTTAAAATCATTCACAAAACTTTTCTCAGTTTTAATTCACTGAAAAACAAAAGAACAATGTATATTGGACGTTGGATTGTGTATTCTGTATATCTACAAAGTTTATTTATTATTTCTATAATTATTTCATGGTAATCAAAAGGTAAGTAATCAAAAAAGATACAACCTGGGCTTTATGGAGATTGGGATGTCTGTATGTGGTGGACAGGTATGCTGGGATGAGCAGAGCAAACATCAGTACTGCTACATTTCATTCTACATTACCTCTGTGTAATAAATATGATAAAGAAATATTATGTCAATGCACTAGTAGAAAGACAACTCCTGTTTCTTCCTAATGTCTACCCTAAGTCTGACTCGTTCTAAGCTTTAAGCCATTAAATTGCTTCTTGTTCAGTACTTGGTAAGCATGGAGGAAGCATGGTAAGCTTCTGAGGGCAACCAACCTAGACTAAACACAACCAGTTCTTTTTTGTTGGTTATATTAATTCAAGGGCCACGTGATAACAACACAACCATAGAGTATTCAAATTAATCCTATTTAAAAATAAACCTGTAGATGCTGAAAGTCAGAATCCTGACTGTATACTTTGAATAGATGCAGAAATAGCAATAGAAGCTTTTATTCTAAAAGTTTCTTGATGCTCAGGTGTCTGGGTTTTTAATTATGTGGGAGATCCAAAGACTCTACCTCACAATTAATTTTAATATATAAGACTGTACTAAATTATGAAGCTAAATGCATCTATGCTAGAATTTGCTGACTGAAATACGCAATGAAAAAAAATTGCAGAAAGATTTTGAGGATCTGTGTCAAAATGTGTAGAAGAACACCACTGGCCAAACACTGGAACCTTTCTCAGAACTCGTAGCTATTCCACATAGAGAAGGAGAAGAGAATACTCAGGTCAATCTCTTAGGGTTTAGGATTAAACAAAAAAAAAAAGCCAACCTGCTAATTTGAGGTAGGGTTGTTTCAGCCTGTTCTATTGATATTCTTTGGCTCAAAAGGAAAGGCTGAAAATAGACTTTTTTTCTTCATGATCTTTGCCTTACTAGTATTTTCTACCATTGTGGCTGTGCTACTTTGTGTCATGTTGAAAGACTATCACTAACTCATCAGCTCCTTTATTTGGATCGCAGAAAAGAGATTTTGTGACCATGACAAAATGACACGACTGATACAGTCAAGGTTTGATCTTTTTCCTTTCTCCTAACTCTCATTCCCCATTTTTCATGGGAACCTGCTACTGAAAATAAAGGTAATTTTAAAGATGAGCATTCAACTTACTCTTCTCTTCAGAATCATGTCAGAATTATGCAGAAACAGAAGTTGCATGGAAAAAAAAAAAGAAAAGTAAACAGACAGGTTGCCCACTAGTCATTGAATGTCTAGACCTGTTACTGCTTTGCAAAATGCAGAAATTTAAAGTCTGTCCTTCAAACATCTAATACACCCGAGAGAAGGAAAACATTAGAAGAAAAAAACTAACTGTCTAGTTGGAATAAATAAGAACTGTGTGTAGTGAGACAGAGAGACAAATTCAAGACTCGTCTTTGTGGGAATGCCATAGAAAATTCAGAATCAGCTGAAGGTATGACCCTGAAATAAATTACTTACTCTACTTTGTGGACTACTCTTATTCAGAATTAAAATAGTTCTAATTCTTTTTAGCTTAATTTACCCAGTAAGCTAAAATGAATTAGGGCCACTTTAATTCTGAATGAATAATTTAGTCCACCAATTTAAGTAAAGTGCTTTGGTAGTTATTCATGAGCTATCCCAAGCCTAGGGTCTAGATTATTTAATGGCCGGTTGCTTTAGGTAGCAAGAGACACAGTGTACTTGTCCCTTTCATTTGCATTTGCAACCACAAAAGTAATCTAAATGAAGCTGAAAAGTTATCTCTTCCAAATTATTTTTTTACCAGTGGTTAATATATGATATTCCAGATATGTACTTAACTAAGTCTATCATGCATTGAGGAACCTGCTGCACAAAAATGAATAATTAATACAGGTTTAAGAGCCAACATTTTATGCCATTAAATATAGTACTTCACATTCTCTCTAATTTCATACTCAGTATCAGCATATATTATTACTACAAGAGAACGCACTATCACATATTTAGACTGAAACCTGGGATGATAACTCAAATGGAGTTATGAGAATGAGTAGTGAGACAAGGAGGATCAGAGTTGCATACATATTGGAATGACAGTATGCAACCTTTTTACCCACTTGGTCATACTGAGATGCACACATAAGTACATTAATATGCATATTAGCTGTTTTCCCTTTAATTTAGATGATAGCTGTTCAGAGAATGAGATTGACACTGATGGCTTCATTACCATGTAGAATATGCAGTGTCTCGACTTCTCTGACAATTTTAAAGACAGAGTAACATAGATTAAAGGTGGGAAACTCTCCTATAGAGTAGTAAAGGTTGCTTTAAAAGTAGTAAAAGGTTGCAGTAAAAGGATCTAGCTGCAGTTTTTGCATTTCTCCTAATTACTTTCACATTTATAACACTGTCAGTCAGGCTTGCCTTCACTGGAACTAATATAGTTATATTGTCAAGTATATAGGGCATTGCATAATGGGTTAAGAAAATGTGATTATGGTTGTTATTATTATATTTCAGCTTTTATTCTCTATAGAAGGTATCCTAGGATCTGTTTGTTCAAAGCATAGAATTATTCAAAAGGTTCAAGGAATCTGCACTGATAATGTCTGTGTTTATAGGCAAACATCTGCCCATGAGAGCAGGTTTGAGGGGATAGTTACGTAAATAAAGCCATGATTCAGCTGTGGAATGCTGAAGAATGTTTGTACCATGATTTCAGTAGAAGATACGGTAACGTGAGAGGCATTTCCAGCACGTGAAGAAAAAAATCTCTAATATTTTTTTAATGCAAGTGAAAGTTCTGTGCTCATCACCTACGTAGCTGCTGTGCTGTCGTTTCTGTTAATCTGACGGTCAGTTCTGGCTCTTACTGTCACATGTATATTTTGAATAGCCTTAAATAATTAGTGTACTTAATGATCCATAACATTATGTGAAGCCTATTTACAATATGATTTTGTTTATGTGAAGTGGCCCTGAAAGAACAAAACTTCTGATTTCAAAATTACTTCAAAATATATTGTAATATTATAAGCATTTTAATTTAAATAGTACCTCAGGCTCTGATCAAAGTCATTTAGGCATACTTCTCTGTAATACTAAAATGAACTATGGTTCTGGAAGAAACATGTAATGAATAAGACAAAATAGATAAAATTTCTCATAAGTATGCTCTATTTTTATAAAATAGGAACAAAATATGTGTAACTTGAAGTTATAAAAACTGATTATATACTTCCCAAATATAAACACACAATGGTTTTGTGTGAAGGAGAGACACAAGGCAAGCAGATGTAAATAGAAGGTCATGAAGAGAAAACCTTAACAACACATAAAAACATGTCATCTTTGTAAACTGACAGCTTTGCTCCCATGAGACTACTCCTTTTTCTTTTAGTCATCTTGGTATTATGATCTTGACGAAGGCAGGTTGAGACTGGGCAACAGAAAAGAAAGGTTAATGATCTACGGAGATGTCAACTTTACATTCTAACCAGCTGCACTTAATTGCTTTAAATGGCCAATGTGGGGAAAGATCACTGCAAGTACAACACAATCTGATTTGCATTGCTTTTAGTGTTTAAAATTGGTCCTGGTTGTCCACCCCTTAAAGTTCCTTGTCTGCTTCATAAGAACTTGCTGTTCTGCCTTTTCGTTATCTCACATTTTTTGCCCTATTTACAGAGCGTTTTTAGGTGCTCATATTTTGGAGGAACACAAGAGTAGAGTAGATACTTCTTGCTTCTTTGGGACACAGCTCTACGTAGCAATAGAACAGGAAATACTCCACAAATTAAATTCTTCCTGAGATGTGCTTCTGTCTTTAGAAGAATGCTTTACTGATGACTGTGAATGCTTTGGTGTGCGTATCTTTTTTAGTTAGCGAGCAGCTGAAGGTAAAGTTACAGCTGCCTAACTTTCCTGTATTGACTGGTTTTCTATTTCTGCTTATTCTTGATGTACATTTCTGTGTCCAAGTTGCAGTATATCACCTCTGTATCAGTTGAACTAAGCACGACTGTTTAGAACACATTAAAATAATAAAATAAAATAAAATAAAATAAAATAAAATAAAATAAAATAAAATAACCAAACTGTTTTCAAAAGAAAAGAAAGAATCCCCCGAATGTGTGCTGTAGATACAGGATGTATGGAGATGGGTAGAAACTTTTGGTATGGGCTATTTAAAATGGATGTATATTTTTGAAAGCTTACAAAAACAATTTCCTGTGACTGAAGTGTGTGTGTCATGTACAGAACATGAGTGTGGAGCTTCGCTTTACTTTTCTGAAGCCAAATGAAGTTAGGTGGGCAAGTCACTGACAGCTGCTTTCCCTGCCACGAGGTTGAAGAAAGCCATTGTGGACATGGAACTGACAGACCAAGAATGAATTTCGACTTAATGTCTAATGAGGATGTGTTCTAATTCTTATTTATAGATTTCTAGATGAGAAATACTTGTCATTAAAAACTGTTTTGAAAACAGTTTTGAAACCCTTTTTTTTAGAATAAAATAATACTTCAAAGAAGAATGCAGAATATGCCAATAATGAAATACTACAACCTTGGCACTGATATTAGAGAAAACAGCTGGAACAAATCTGATGAAAAAAGGAATTTTATATGACTCTTTTTTTTTTTTCTTAAAAACTTTCATATTTTACCAGCCAAGATTTGGTAAGCCAAAGTGTCTGTCTGGACATGTTAATAAGACTTATATTTCTGAAATGCTATCTGTATTTCACAAGGAAAATACAGAAATAAATATTTTACTGTGGAGCTTCTAATACTACTTTATATACAACTAGTGCCATTCAACAGAATACGAGATGTGAAACTTTTCCTTTTGCTGATTTCTATCTTGAGCTATTTTACATGTTGTTGATAAAGGTAAGTGTATAGATACATTAAAGTTAAATGAAATACAACTTGACCCACCAGCAGATCTTAAACTATTATGATTAACAGTGGGTTTCCTCACTGTTCGGTATCGAGTCTGAGTCTTTTTGGTATTTCATAAATAGTAAATATAAATGCCCCAGCTGACCAAAACAATTATTAGAGCGGTAAGGAATTCTAAGGATGGGGCAGTCTTTCTGGATGACTTAAGTATCTTGGTGTTCTGTGCTTTACTTTAATAATCAAGAGTAAAAATTTACACCCCCCTGCTTGTAGACGTACCCTGAAAATGTAGAGAGATTAATTAATTACTCAATTTGATTAATAGAGAGATTTAGAGAGATTAGCATGAACACAGTGTCATGCTGGTACATAAAGGTGGGAAACAGACTTTAGGTGTACAAATAGCAAGTTGGGGGGAGGGTCAGATAGAAAATGAGATCTGGAGGATGTGAGGTATTTTTGCAACCACACATAGTGCTGTGGAAACCTGTACAGCTCCGAGGCTCTTACACACCAAAGAAACCTGAAAACTTAAGAGGTAGCAGACAAAAGCATCCCATATTAAGTGCTTTTAGAAGGCAATAACAATAAAGAAGCAGCAAATATCAATAGGTGGGAAATTAAAGTTGGGGAATTCAAATATAAAATTAGGGTCTGCAAGTTCACAGCAATCTACGTGGCCTGTGGTGGCTGGGCAACAGTTTTCCAATGAAAAAGTTACATGAATACATGCACTGCATTTAGCAAAAGGAAAGGTTTCTAAATGACACTAATGAATCTCAAGCACTGCCGCTGGGATAATTTTCTTCTAAAAAAAATATATCTATTAAGTAGAAGAAAACAGGCCTCCTCTTGTTCTTCAGAAAGAAACTACCCACCTCAATTTAAAAAAATATCTCTGGTTGTCTTTCTTTTTTTGGAGGTCTATCTGCTATGTCAGATGCCATATTTCTAAACCAATATTCCCTCCAGTATGTTGACTTATAACGAACAGCATGGAGCACCTATATATTTTGCCTTTCCTAACACCCCAGGACCATAGCAGTGGCAACTTCCTGCACCATCAGATCTGCCGCCCTAACTTTAGTCATCGTGGCCCAAATGAGATTGTACTTATTCATAAGGGAGACAGCTCTCTCCTCCAGAGGTAGGGCAGTCTTGCTGTCTCAAGGTGAAGACCACTGGAACCACCAAACTTTTTATAAGCAGGAGCACAAGCCCCTGTTCAAAATTTGCATACTCAGTGGCTGAAGAAGAAAAGGTCTTGCTACGGTTCTACAGTGACACGTACAGATCTCCTGAACCTTGCTGTGCTGCGATTGATCAGGCTTCGAATAAAATATCTACCACTGGCTCACTAACAAGCACCCCACAGGCCTCATCTGTCACTGGTTATTTATATCAAAGTGACCTTACAGTGATGTACAAGCATTATATTGATGAATGTCCCACCAGGCTGTCAGTGGCCACAGAAGAAGCTCCTTTAGGGCAGGCTGGCACTCAGCCATCAGCCTCCCCATGTAGAAAGTCCTGTGCCCGGCCGGATCACAGGTCAGCTCCCTGCCCAAGTCGCTGAAGGAAGCAGGAACAGTGGAGACAAACACACAATATTCACCCCTTCCATGAAAAAAACATTCCAAAACCAGTGTTCAGAGAGATCCCATTGGAAGGGTTACAAAGACCACTTGGTTAGGAGCAAAAACTGAAGAGGTGGATTGTTGTTCCTCCCTGGACCCAGTCAGAAAAAATACAACATATTTAATTTGATAGGTTGTATTCTTTAGTTAACGTGTCAAGTGATCAGGCTTTATAGTCTAATAGCTCTGCTTTCATGTAGGTTCAAAAATGCAGCTTTTAGTTCATTGCAGCAGTTTTGAACAGTAGCAGAATATTTATGAACTCCTCTACAAACCCTACCATCAGCTGTAACTCCTTTTTCCTAATGAAAACTGCAGCTGACAAGAAGCATCACCACTAGATTGGACACGATAAAAATTCACAGCTATGAAGCAGTATGCCAAGTCTAAAGCAGAGTAAGATGACTGGGTTTAGGTACTCACTTTCCTCATGTCTCAGTTTATTCACCCTGAACACATGCAGAAAATATCAGCAATTTCTCCATCAGTGTGTAAGTATACAGAGCAGGAAATGCAAACAAATACTTGGGGTTCAAAGATTCTTAAATGCTAATTAATATCTGGTATGAATGTAGAAATGTTCATTTCTTAACAACATTATGGGGTGGGATGAGATATGGGTTTCAGAGTTGCTTGTCATTTGGTCATTGCCTTTAACATTTTGTCCCTGTATATGCTCAGTGAAATGATGATTCCTGGATTACATCCCACATAATTATGATTCTTTTATTTCTTTTTACTAGGTAAAGTTGCTATTGTTTCTATTATGAAGAAGCCTAAAGTAGGAAGTAATAATTTTAACGTAAATTCTAGCATGCTTGAGTAGATATAATTTATTTTTTTTTAATTTCTATTTTTCCAAATTCATTCACTGGTATAATACTATTTTTTTTGCTTCATGAGACAGACAGAAAATTTGGGGTTTAATTAAATGTTTAACTCATAAAGGGATTTTGGTTTATTTTCAGTGATTTTTTTTTAATTAGAATTTCAGTTCAAAATGTAGCTATGATACAAAAAAAAAATCTCAGCTTTTAGAGAATGCTATTCTTGCTTTTTCCTTTCTTCTCTTTTGTCTGAAACTCTTAGTTTAGTTCTGATTAATCAATGAGTCTGACCTTGAAGAAGCTTTTTTATGAAATAATCTCTTCATATGAAAAATATCACCTACTGCCCACTGGAATGCAGTGGTACGGCATTAGTACAGCCGGTTCTGAATTAGGTTTGTTATGTTTACCTGTTCATTTGCTGTATATTGTTACAGTGAGGCAACATAATTGCTTGCAATTGTTCGTGACATTTTTTCTTCTAATAGAAGTTACTTAGCTTAGAGGTAGTAGTAAACAGTGATGTAAATAAAATTAAAATATACACATAAAACTTGCTAAAATTTGAGTTAAGCAAAGCAGTTACAAAACAGTACCTCAGCTTATATAGCTGAGGATGCCCTGAATTAAGCTCTGGCACAGCCAATGAAAGCAGAAACCCTGCTGATTAAATGATTCTCTGTCTTCCTCAACCCTATGGACGACTCCTGCAGTGAGCAGAGCCAGACTGACCCTCATCAGACGGGTGTGCATGTGTGATTTCTTTCCTTCTGAAGAGATGTGCCTTTGTTTTCCTCTATTTTTGAATTTTTGAAATTTTTTTTTGCTTGACTGACGTTCTTCTTTAGGTATTATTTAGATCAGAATCGGGACTCCTGCTTTCTGTGATGCCCTGAAGGCTGCAGTAGTCTCGCTTCTGCGACTCCAAGTGCTCCAAAAACAGGAGAGAGGTTCTACTTATTGCAGAGGGCATGAAAGGAACCAGAAGAAAACCCTTCCCAACAATTTACCCCTAGAAGTAGTTGTGTTTACACAGGCTTTGTACAACTTGGCCAGAAACTCTTCCTAGATCCTCAATTTTTACGTCTTTTTATTTAGAACCCTTAAACTGTGTTTTGCCTGCTAGGGTTAGGCAGCTAAATGCCCACAGAAATATCACAGCTCTTCAACTATTAGTCCGAATTCGAAATCTACAGGTAGTTTGTGGAACTGGTCTGGGACCCAGAATTTGCTTCAACTGTAAATACCAGCTAAGGTATTTGTCTTCCCTCACACAGTTATCCCTAGGGCTAGCAAGAATTACCTTATTTAACAATTTACGTCTTATTTATATACTTCAAACAGCATCTTTCTTTCAGACTAATATTCTTGTGCTTCTTGATTGCTACAAGAATTTGTCCAGAAGAGTACCAGTAGTCCAGTAATCACATATAATAATTTTTCTCTCCACAAGTGTTTTACTATTTTTAATCAATTTTCACTTTTTTAGCAAATTGCCCAGGCCCTGCCAGAGACACATATCAGAGGTATAATGTCTGACGTTCCTAACTTCAGTTTAGCACGTACACAGTGCATACAACCAAAACATTTCACATCAATAACAATGATGGATCTTGGGGTTATAAGAGAACAGCAGAGAGCAACAACAACAGAAGACATTGCCCCAAAAGGCACTTTTTTCCCTAGATTATTGACCTGTCCTGTTCTTAGTATTGGGAATTATTAATTGTCATTACCTTTTTAAAAACTGACACTTAGAGGCGAATCCAAGCTGACCACAGCATAGATAAGGATTTAGTGATATCTTTAACTAGCTGTATTTTTTCCTATAATCTGAAGGATTAAATTGTACAGATGTGCATAAGAATCCACGTGGTCTAACAGAGCCTAGAGAAAGGAGGTAGAAAATCATAATTTGTTATTCTAGGTCTGTCAGTCCTATGTGTTGCTCACAACCAACAGAAATAATCTGTCTGGAGCCAATTCTGCTCACACAGCAGTTATACACACATTTAATTCCATTATTTCATGACTTCTGATTTACACCAGTAGAGGTATTGTCGTTTGTAGGTGATGTTACTCTGGTATTCAGTATTAAAACTACAACATGAGGGAGAATGAGACTTGCCTAATCTTCTGATAGTGGGAAAGAATAATTGAAATGCACCATGTAAAAGAATCAAAAAGATCCATGAGTGCTAACTGTGATTGCCAATCCAGAGGGCTGTGTATTAGCATTAATGACTTATTTTTGGACAGAATCTGTTACATCAAAAATTGCTTCTTCATGTCTTTTGGGAACTTGTAATGATTTTTTTAAAATATAAATTACGTGGAAGTAAGAAATGGAACATCTGTTCTATGGCCTAAACTCGATACATGTGCTGTCATGTGGCACCAAGCCCTTTTCCCAGAGGTAGATCTTGTGCACCCAGACTATCCTTTTGAGATGGTTTACATATGTTAGCATGTGGGCATTTGTATAACCGCGTCTTGCATCAATGGGTTCTGCAGTTATCCTGGGAAATAAACTGCTCTGACTATAGATGTAACTACCTCAGGGCTCCAGAGTCCTGGCACAGAGCACTCCAGTTCAGTCAGGCTTTGCAGACCCATTGCTGCAGCACTTTCAAAACCTTCATTAAAACTAATGGAACGTTACTTTTGAAACCTAGGATTCCTTGAATAGATTTTAGTGAAGTTTGCTATGTATATATCATGCAAATAATGATTTTTAAAAACCAGAATGATATGCTTATTTGCTGAAAGTTGTTTCTAAAATCATAAGACTCAAGTTTTTAGAAATACTTTATTTAATCTGAGATTAATCTGAGATGTGGATACCAAGTTGAAGTAAACTTTTTTAATTTTTTATTTTTATAAATAGAATAGATCAAACAAATATATCCTGGGAAATGTAAAAATTAATCCACAAGATTAATACGGAGTGAGTAGTCTCTGTATTAGGTCTAAAGCTAGAATTCTTTTTCTGTGTGCTTCTTCTGAGGACTGGTACCTTATGAATGTCCACGTTAGCTTTTCAGGCTGCTTAACGTACTCTTAATGGCTAGATTGAAGCAAATAATACACACTGTATAATTTTTGTGCTCATCATAGGCAACGTTTTTTTTTTCCTGAATTTTCTGCTTATAATCTCTTCTGATTATTCAGCTAACCACTTAATTGAATGTGAAATACATCTAATCTGTTCATTGTTTTAGCAGTGTTGGGGTCATGGTAGTCTAAGTACATAAGCAAGGCAAGGTTTGTAAATGTCAGTAATAAAACACCTAGGAGCTTTGAAGTTTGATGCTTCTACTTCAGAACTGAAAGTTTGTGTACCCAAAACCTGCCTATTTGCCCCAATACTTTAGTTGTTCTAAAAAAAATGCATTCTTTCCACCCACAAATGCCTCCTCTTTTCCTCAATACTCGCTGTTTTTTATTTTCACCTTACATTGCATATTGGCTAGCTGTGATTAGACGTATTGCTTTTATAGTTCTGATTCTGATTCCTGACTGGACAATCACCATATATACTATTAAGTAATCACCATATATACTATTAAGATCTAGTGAGCATAATTTAATTTAGTGATTCAGAATTTACCTACCATAAAAATTTCCATTATGCATGCTTAAAGTAGACTATATTTGAGAACACTTCTTTCAGGTATCTAAATCAATAGAATATTTTCAGAGAGCCAACATACAAGAGGCAAAAACATAATTTGAAGCAAATTCAATTTTTTGTTTGAAAATATCTTGGTATAAAAGATATTTTTGTAGCTACTTTACTGAGCTCCCTAGTGAGCCCATTCTTTTCCAGCCCTTTCTGGACAGCAGAGTAGAAGCAATGGGAGAGATTTATAGGATATTTGTGGGCAGATGTGCAAGTAGCCCTGGAGAGAATTTTAAAAGGTTCATAGTTAGGAGCAGCATAATGTGATTGCAGTCTTAAGCCTCTCTTGGAGAGCCATGATGTACATCCCAGTTGCAGGTCTCCAGCTATTAAGAGAAAGTCGATTTGCACTACTTAAAACACCACTAACTGCAGACTCCTTCATGAAAGAGATACTAGTTTATCTATGTCCACAAGCAATAGGTCATTCTTACATAACTTAAGAGTCAGAGTTCCCAGCTTAATGAGTATCACAGTATCTATGGTTCTAAGTCCAGAACTAAACATCTTCACTGAAAAAATCCCCGCTTTCAATCTCCAGATACTCATATGTGTTGACTATTGGCACCATTTCTTCAAATGATGGGCCATGATGAGCTAAGACAGATTTTAGGTATCATGGAATCATGGAATCACAAAATTGTCAGAGTTGGAAGAGACCTCTAGAGATCATCTAGTCCAACTCCCCTGCTAGTGCAGGATTGCCCAGAACACATCACTCAGGACGGCATCCAGGTGGGGCTTGAAGATCTCCAGAGAAGGGGACTCCACACCCTCCCTGGGCACCCTCACTGCAAAGAAGTTCTTCCTCATATTTGAATGGAACTTCCCCTGTTCCAGCTTGTGCCCATTGCCCTTCTTCCTGTCTCTGGGAACCACTGAAACGAGTCTGACTCCATCCACCTTCAACGCACCCTTTAGATACTTGTCAGCATTAAAAGGGTCTCCCCTCAGCCTTCTCTTCTCCAGGCTAAAGAGTCCCAGCTCTCCCAGCCTTTCCTCATCAGGGAGATGCTCCAGTCCCTCCATCATCTCCGTTGCCCTACGCTGGACTCTCTCCAGCAGTTCCCTGTCTCTCTTGAACTGGGGAGCCCAGAAGTGGACGCAGGATTCCAGCTGTGGCCTCCCCAGTGCAGAGCAGAGGGGAAGAATGACCTCCCTCCACCTACTGGCCACACTCTTCCCTACGCAGCCCAGGATCCCATTGGCCCTCTTGGCCACAAGGGCACATTGCTGGCTCATGGAAACTGTGCTATCCACCAGGACCCTCAGATCCTTCTTCTCTGAAGTGCTTCCCAGCAGGTCCACCCCTAACCTGTATTGGTCCCTGGCAGGTAATGACATCGCATATTATGCTGACAAGCTGAAATGAGTTACATGAGGTATATCTAGTGCAGCCATCAGGGAATAAGTGTTTTTTAATGATTCTTATTATTGACATCTGTCGGGGAAGCAGCCACTATTCTCCATAGAATACACTGACATTAATCATTCTGAAGGTCAAAAGGTATAGAGAATTGCAGTATATTTGCAGGAGATGCATGAGAATTTTGAAAGAAGTGATTTGAGTGTCTGACATCATGTAGGGATGTAGAAACAATGAGAATACTAAAATCAGTTACTTTGATGCTTATTGATGAATAAGGCATGGCCTTCCACCTCTGAGGATGATACCCCTTCAGTATTGTCATCCCCATTGTTCTCTCTAATATGAGTATCAGTGTCACGCTGACTAGACTGTATTTTATATTGCTTTCTAATCTAATCAGAGAACTGGACCAGGAGGCACTTTGTCGTGATTGAGTAAAAATCTCTGTCACAGCTACAGAACAGCATTTTAAAAAATTTTAAAGATATGAATATTAGAAAAAAACAAGTATACTAATGGCTCTCGGAGTAATCTGTGTATTTTGTAGATCTGTAGAGCGTTATTATCATAGTCTTACTAATTCTAATGGATTCATTTTCTCAAACTACTAAAGTGCTGTTGTTGTTGTGTTAAGAGTTGTACAGTATGATTAGATAGATTATGTCCATGTCTGCTGTCATTTTTTTCCGCTATATTTTTTAATATGTTGGCATTTGGTATTTGATCTGTTGTTAAGGAGGAGAGAAATCTTGCACCTCTATTGTTCTTTAATGGAGGCTTCAGGATGAATGTCCCAAAGAGGTGGTCAACAAACTATGCATTGCTTAGCTCAGATCTGCAGCTGAACAGTTCATTTGCTTTTATAGAGGCATTGCACGGACACCACCTGTCAACTAAGCCAACCATGGGGTGTTCTCTGGGCCATAGAGGTAGGATGTGTTAACAGATGAGCTCAGATGTTTTTTCTAAGCTCAGAGACATAATGTCCTGGTTGGAGATAAGTTCAGTGGCCAGCCCAGCCCAAACTGTGACAGCTAGAAAAGTGTGCTTTTACTAAATCCAGTGAAAAACCTATTGGGTTTTAAAAAAATCCTGAAATATCTAGGTGCAAGTGATTTTCCTTGATAGTTTTAGAGTAAATCTCTTATATGCTTTCCTATTTAAGATCCCATGCATGTATTTCTGAAGGAAGGATTTAGTTATTGTGAAAATCTGTTTTGAGATTTAAGTTTTGAATCACTGATTTTCCTTTCATTTGTGTGGTGTCTTCTCATTAAAGGAATTTGTTGATTAGAGAAAAGTTATTTATGATTCATATTTGTTAAGGCCATAGGTGTTCAGACTATAAGAGTTCAGACCTTTTAGGAGGTCCCAGGTCCATTTTGGAAGCCGTTGCAACACTCTGTTCATCAGGGGGCAGTGCCATACACATCTCCCTGGCTGAACTGGGTGGAATAGTATTTTTAAATTACATGCATGTGATCATTAACCTGCCAGTGATGGCTAGTAAAAGCTATGTATCCTTGCAAACAGGAAAACATCAAAGTAGATGTATGGATTTGGAAAAGATCTTCTAGACCCCATGTTCAACTAACAGAATTTTTCCTGGCTGGGTGGACCCAGGTCAGCTTACAGCAGCCAAGGGTCTTGTCCTCCTCTCCTCTCCTCTCCTCTCCTCTCCTCTCCTCTCCTCTCCTCTCCTCTCCTCTCCTNGTAAAAACAATTTAGGAGACTTAAACAAAGACTATAAAATGCTCTTAAAAATGCATGCAATATCATTTAGGTTCACCTAGAGGCTTTCCCATTCGGAAAAAAAAAGCCCACAACCCCAAAACCTCCAATCTAGTGAGTAGAGTTTGCAGTACCTATTATTTCAAATGTTGATTTGTCTTCTTTCTCTTCATACAGTTTCAGAATCTTTCAGATTTTAAACTTACCTGTCAAAAATTCATAGATAATTCATCTCGGATTTCAATGAATGCTGCTATCATTTAGAAAAGATTAGGCAACCATCTGCAGAAATGTCTGCAATAAACAGTTGCAGGGCAAGGAAATAGTCTGGATGTCCCTGTAAATCCTGCTTTCTACAATTACCTTTACTTACTTTTCAGTGTTTCTAGAACAGAAAAGAAAGAGAATTAAGTTATTGAATTCAAGAATAGCTTAGAAAATTACAGTTTATCCTCAGTCAACTTCTCGAGTTGTAAACATATAGAGCAATAAAGAGGCACATACGAGCCTGTGTGTAATATCTAGGTAGCTTGCTGCAGTGTTCAGTAAAAAGAGATTGTTTATATAAAAATGCTACTATTCTGTACTATTCTGAAATAACTACTGCACTGGCTGAATATATCAATAATTCAATTAATTAAATATATGTCAAAAGCAAAATGGCTAATGCAGAAGTATAATAGCATGAAATGTAAAAAAACAATAAAGATACCAAAGTATTATTATGATACCATGATTTAAATTTTAAAAGGCTACACATGAATAAGTTATTATGGTAGAAACATTAAAATGATGAGAATACTACAAGAAAATGCATTTAAGGTCTTTCATTTAAAAGGCAAAAATAAATAAAAGTAATCCTCTGTGTTTTCATTCTTTAATGTGTTATTACATCCATGAATCTCTTGGGAGAAAAATAGGGAATATGAGAGAATAATATACTGCTGAATTTAGCGGATTTTAATGTTAAACTCGATAATGTAAATTTCCTTTATCAGTTTTATCATTTTTATTTGAATACAAACATTTTGGGATGGATTGCTAGGGAAATATTTGAATAGGAAAAATGTGAACTACAGAGCATCTTCGGCATACTGGCCATGATTATTATACAATGTCAGGTCTAGTAGAGATATATATGGGTAAAGCTGCAGTTTGGGCTTTCATTCACCCCTCCTTTTCCTCTTTGCTTAGTTATAATTCTGCAAAGCACATATGAAAATACAGTACCTGCTGTGGTGACATTTTACATTCATTTTGAACAGGTATGAGTCACTTCACGAGATTCACACGCTCAGTTTCTCCTGCCTAGGTGTAAGATGATGAGCAATTGGGCCCAGGAAGGCAAGTAATAGAGCTTTCACAGTTTCAAAATTCTGTGCACATGCAAAGGGAATAAATATTACATCTTTACGATCTTCTTCACTGACCAAATCTGTAGCCGTGAATAAACAGGTTCAGATCCCGCCGAAGGTAACGGCTGGCCAAGGGAGTCACTGCAGAGACACACAGGGAGATGGCAGATTGCACTGCCACGAGAAAGACTAGCTCATCAATATTTGTGCTATAATTTATATTTTAATTCAGTAGTATTTCTTTTCTTATGTCATGAAAAATAGCAGCAATAGTATTAATCCAACGTTTTTTCCTAGGAGCAAATGGGTCTCCCTAGAGACAAACACAAACTAATTACCTACGTAGAATATGTTTACTGTTTAGAATACATAATTATTTTCCCTAATTTTCTGAAAGATGAAAGAGTACATACATATATGTATTAGTATATATCGCTGTGTGCGTGAAAAAGGAAATCTTGTATCTAATTTCCTACAAATGTTCACCTATCTTTTACTTGATAAAACGCAGGAGTGTAGTATAATAAAAAAAATGCTTTGCTAGTACAAATAATATTGCCTTTCATATTTCCACTATTATTAAAATACTTTCCATGTTTTCATGAGTAATAGGATATCTTTCTCACTGCGTTCATGAATACAGCTCCGTTCAGATCTAAATTCACTCTGGTAAAAGAAATTATTCCATTCAGTTTGAAACTGGTCAAAGCTCTTCTATAGTGCTTTGAACATCCAAAAGAGGACTTTTTATGGGACCAGGATCTACATAGGAAGTAGGCAAAGACTGTTTAAGACACATTTGCTAAGAAGAGGTTCCCATGGAAATCTAATTCAGCTAATAGCTATGTTACCGTTTTGGCAACTTGCCCATCTGTTGAGGAAATAACGTTTTAAGGGGTTCCCATAGAAAGCCATAGCTTGAGTCTGTACTGCGGGGTGACGATATTCACCCACGCCCTGGAGCTCTCCGTCCTGTCAATGCAGCATTTGAGAACAAGTGCTTCCTTGTGGGGCCTGAGTTCCCTGCTGCAGGGAGGCAGGGCTGGAGACAAGGAAGGGAGAGCTCCCGGGATTTTCTTCTCTTTTGTCACGGGGCTTACTGTAAGGGAAAAAAATAACCTGCAGCTCATGTTTGGTTTCTTTTGGGCGTTTTGGTTTTTTTAACCCAAACCCAAAAGAAGAAAAAAAAAAAAAGCACACAAACCCCCCTCAGTCCTTTGAATGTAAAGAAATGGTTTTTGTTTGTTTGTTGGTTTTTTTTTTTTATATGGGAGATAATTTTATAGTGAAAAAGACACAGAAAGTCCTGAATTCTCAATTCAATGCAAAATGTGCTTCTAAGTCAACACACATTCTGCCATCTAGTGACCAGAAGAAATTGTACTGACCAGCTACGAGTGTGATGAGAAACCCCAAGTACTGCTAATATCTTTGTAAGAGAAACTTTAAAATGTCTTATGATAACATTAAATGCACAGAAAACTTTTTCAAGCTCTGGCAAGCCTGCAATTAATCACATCTATTGAAATCATTCAATAGCTCAGTCCAAAAAGTAATTGAAACAAACTGGTTCTTTATACGTTTCTATAGGCCTCTTTCTTCCTTTCCCCCTCTGCATCTCCTTCTTCCCCTTCACCTGGGACTTACATCAGCATTTTGCATAATTTCTGGGAAAAACATTTGCGTGCTGGCACAGAGAGGATGCCACGCTGCTCCACGTGAGGCGGTTTCCATTAACGCACATTCTGGCTGCAAGACCTTTAATATTCATTCAGCCGTCAAGAGTAATTGAAAACACTCGTTTGACTATTTAGAGCCCAGGAGTGGGTAGGATCGCATGAAGTACACTGCCGGAGTGCTGTGGGTGAGAGAAGGAAATGACAGTCACTTTGGGGAATCAGTTGCCTCTTCTTGCTTTTAAGGTTCCGATCAGCCTTCAGGGAGCTGCTCACCATCTCATCTTCCAGGAGGGTCACTACAAGCTGGGGACACTCAGCAACTCCCAGAGGTTGCTTTACATTTTACATGCCCTAAAGGGGTAACCCTAAAGGTTTTGGAACAACTTTTTTTAATTCAGCAGTCCATTCATGCAGTCATCACCAATTACTATGCTGAAGAAGACTTTTTTTTTTTAATTAATGCCACTGTGTTCTGTGCCACTAATAGCACAAATCATAGCAGATTGTGTACCTATAACCAGATTAATACATCTACACTATGAAGTTCCCATGAAATGTGACATAAAAATAACCGTAAGAGCCAAAACAACATGGTTTATAATGTCATCTGATGACTAGGATATATATGTAACAGGCTTACAAATATTCTTAAAGAGCCTAGGTATAAAAATCTGTTTGACATGACCTTAACTTTAATGATTATCCACTTGTCAAAAGCAAAGACTTGCTGTTGGTGAGTAGAAAGTAGAAACCTGCAAAGCCGGCACTTTTCTTTTGTATTGCTCAGTCTTCCTACTTTGCATTTTTATACTCTTAACAGATTTTTTTTTTCTTCTTTGTTCCTACAGAGAGCACATGGCACCTCTCTTCTCTCCTAAAATCCTACACCTACATTGGCCGCAAGATTTTAGCTTCTCCTTTAAAAACTAAAAAGGTTACTCAATAGGAATAAAAATTCCCATAATATAACATAAATATAAAGGTAAAGCAAATGGGACTACAGATAAGAGTTGTTGTAAATAATACTCAACTGTAAATTTTGGAATTTCAGAAATCATTGTGGTTGGGTTTTTTTTACTCCTAGGAGGAAGTGCTTCAGAGTTATATGTAAAATGAAATGATAAATCATATCCATGTTAAGATATGTGCATTGCTAAAATACTTCCAAGTATTGATCCACTTTGTACAGCTGAGGAGAGAAAGAATATGCATCCTATTGCAGGTCGCTATTGTACTTCTATAGCCACCAAAGGACACTGACAGCAGGATAAATTCTTTTATCAGATAACTAAACCTAAGATTTTCTACGACAAATGTTTGGAATATGTTATGATTTATTATATGTCACGTTCTGGTTACAATGATCCATTCAAGGTTCCCCATAATGCTATTGGTTATATACATTTTGAGGTATTTATTTGTGAGTTTTATTCTCATGCGGGTAGATTATAGCATTAACAATGCTATTTGTATTTATATATAAAAGGCATTAAAACCCTTTCATGTTTCCAGGCCAAGCTTAGAGTCAAATTGGCAATTTTTGGATCAGGCCACGCATCTGTCTGCTGCTGAAAAGATAATGAAACAATCTGATTAATCTCAGTGTTTGAGGTAAAAGTTGAGAAGGACTGTCCTGTGCCACCCAATGGAAAATTAAGACAGGCATCACCAAAAAATTCTGTCTGCAAAAATAGCAGCTTCTGGGTTAGAAAACGGCTTTTCAGCAGCAAGAACTAGGTAAAAAAAGAGTGAGAATGAGAAAAATTCCTTTACTCAGATTCTCAACTCAAACATCCAATATTATTTCCCAGATATCAGGCCTTGAATCATGCAGGACACCTCTATGCCAGATACTGTCTAGAGTAAGATGATTCCTATCACCTTTCCCACACAAACAGGTCCTTGAAACTACAGCGCTGCTTGGTTATACTTTAGGCTGAATTGGGTTAAAATGTTTTCCCTGCCCAGAAAACATTTAAATACTTCTCCTCGTTGAAGCACTGAGGGAAGAAAAATGCGTAACTGGTTCATCTTCTACATTTGTTACTTGGCTTAGATCTGAAAATGGACAAAAGTTTTATTCTATTTAGTATTTATTGTAAACTACAGCAGTCAGTTAAGTAAGATATTATAAAATGTTTCATAAAAAAATGCATAACTGTTGAGGTTCTTAGATTAAATCATTTTGAGAGAACTGTTTGTACTTATACACAGAAACTGAACACTTCTAATCCCATTATGAACATGTACTTGACCCTTATTTTTCTTTTCTTATGAGGCCTGAATTTTAATAAGGCCCTGAAGTCTTTACTCCTGCCAGTGCTCTGCATTTCCTGTTACTGCTTTTGTTCTCATCTGGCATTTCGTTAAAAACTGCAGCTGAATATGAAAATGAGAGCACTGCATAAGTCTGCTTCCATTTTTGACAAAAATCATAAAAAACCTATTTTTATCTTTGTTGTGAAACATTTATTTTAAATATATATTTATATCTTTACTATATAAATGCTTAATATATCAAAAGAAGATTAAGTGAAAAGTGCATCTCAAGACCATCAGCAATAGTTGAAGTGAGTTGAACATGTAAATTAAAAAAGTGTTGATGCTAGGTGGAAAAAATAAAAAGTTGGGGCATGATTAGATCCTGCATCAACGACTTGTATTTTATTTTGCTTGGTGATATTAATGAGTAACTCCATCGCTGTGAATGGAGCTACACTGGGTGTGAACCACAACCCTGAAAAATCACCTCCCAGAACTGCCTTTGCCTCTTCACCAGAGGTCTCTGTCTGGTGGGACACTGCATGTGCTTGCACCCAGCACGGAACGCTGCGGGGCTGGGACCGGAGCATCCACCAACTCCCTCTATGCCCCTGGGAAGCCTTCCTCTAGAAAACGGTTCCCATTATTGCACTCTGAAACTTAAAAAAATAGAATGAAGTCTTCTGCAGAAATGGTGCCATATCCTGACAGGCAGGCAACAGGCAGGCAGCAAACTTGGGGCAAACATGCCTTGCTTTCACGGCCTCCTCAGGGGAAACCCTGTGTGAAGTCCCTTGTCCTTCACTGGGTTGTTACCTACAGTTTAAATGGTCATCTGGACTACACCTTGTCAAAATTGTGAAAGTATCCTTCTAGCAGAATGATTGAAAAACTACAGAATCACAGAACGATATGGGGTTGGAAGGGACCTCTGGAGATCATCTAGTCTGCCCGCCAAAGCAGGTCCACCCAGAGCAGGTCCCACAGGAACGTGTCCAGATGGGTTTTGAAGTTCTCCAGAGAAGGAGACTCCACCAACTCCCTGGGCAGCCTATTCCAGGGCTCTGCCACCCTCACAGGAAAGAAGTTCCTACTCGTGTTTAGATGGAACTTGTTATGTTCAAGTTTGCGCCCATTTCCTCTTGTCCTGTCCCTGGGCAACACTGAAAAAAGACCGGCCCCATCCTCTTGACACCCTCCCTTTAAGTATTTATAAGCATTGATCAGATGCCCCCTCAGCCTTCTCTTCTCCAGACTAAAAAGACCTAAGTCCCTCAGCCTCTTCTCATAAGGCAGATGCTCCAGGCCCCTCATCATCTTTGCAGCCCGCTGCTGTACCCTCTCCAGCAGTTCCCTCTCCTTCTTGAACTGGGGAGCCCAAAACTGGACCCCGTGCTCCAGATGGGGCCTCACCAGGGCAGAGCAGAAGGGGAGGATGACCTCCCTCGACCTGCTGGCCACGATCTTCTTGATGGACCCCAGGATGCCACTGGCCTTCTTGGCCACAAGGGCACATTGCTGGCTCATGGGCATCCTATGGTCCACCAGGACTCCCAGGTCTTCTTCCTCAGAACTGCTCTCCAGCAGGTCAGCCCCCAGCCTGTCCTGGTGAAGCGGGTTATTTCTCCCCAGATGCAGCACCCTACACCTTCCCTTGTTGAATTTCATCAGGTTTAATTATAATAAGAAATTTCCCAGAAAATAAAAAACTATCTTAAATCAGAGGAACTGTAGAAGAGGTGTATTTTTAAAAAATATATTAATAAAATCTTATAACACATATGTATGTATATACATACATATATTTACATATATATGTATNATTAGATTTTCAGATATTCTCTTTAGAATGCAAACTGCATTGCTGTTCTCAAATGAATAATTAAATTTATATTTTAAGTGGTGCCATTAATGAATATTTACAAAAAGAAACACTAATTTGGAGAAATATATTAACAATTCACTAGAAAATAAAAATACCTTCTCTCTGCTGATTGACCCCTTAAAAATATATTTACCTTTTATTATTTCTTTAAATAGAGATTTAAATATGTTTATTTTCATGATTTATCAAAACAATGTGTTTGCAAATAATATTTATTAGTAGCATTTACAACTAATATAACATTTTGCATCTTTTGAGGCAGGAAGGTAAGTTTTATTATCAATCACCATGAATTTACAATTTGAGGAGGATTTTGAATTTTTCAGAGAGGTGTTTCTTGCTGTTTATATTGCTAGTGTTTCAATCACCTTCTGCCTCATCAGAAACTCCACGTGCCTATAGCTGAAGTAGTTTCAATGTTCACCCAAAGTTCCCAGCACACGCTTCCTAGCGTCCCAACAGAGAGTGCACAGCTGTGTGTGCCTGGGAGGACCAGAGGGAACTGGGCAGAAGATGCAGCAATTCCCTCTGAGGGCAAAGGACCCTCCACCATCCATCACAGAAAGGAAGGATGGAGCCTGAGGTAGAAGGCTAGGAGGTTTGCCCAGGACCCGAGAGGTAAAATGACAGCAGTGGTAGGATGAAAAATGAAGTGCTCTCAAATCCCACACTCTGGGCCTTTATGTCATTGATTTTTATGTAGATTTCCCTACTGAAATCAATGGGGACTTCTTTTTAAATACTGAGGGAAAAATATAATATATAGTCTTCACAACTTGGAGGTGCCAGAAAGGAAACAGTTCACAAGCCCTTGTTCTGCTGGATTCAGCCTAAAAATTAAGCAGTTTGTTGGCTAAATTACTGTTAATTTGCATTGCCACCATTCCCAAAGATGACTCGTCATCTCTGTTTAACGCTTGGTCAGCCTGAAAGACTAGTGCAGAGATAGAAGTCCTCTGGAGGAGCAGCAGGGTCTACCATAGAACAGCAACGTCTAACATTTTCACAATCACTTTCTGGTGTGGTTTGCACTGGTTCAAAATATAGGAATAAAATGTCTGCATTTGAATAATTGTTTTTGTCCCGTGTCATACAGCTGATTTATAGTATGTGTCACTACATTGAATGTTGGTTCATACAATAAAATCATGTTTGAAAATCTGCAGAAACAAGTTTAAGCATTTATTAAAAGCTGAGCGTAGCAAAGTTAAGTTGATGTTAACTGCCATGATCGCTTGCCTGACTCTTGCCAGCAACTTCCAGGTATGTTTAGGAACATATTGCATGAGACAGTATGTGACGTTTGAGAAATGTCTACACACAAGCTTTCATAAACCTTTATTCTGTCTTTAGAATTTGGAATGATGGGAGATCATACAATTAAAAGTCAGCGACCTCGATCTGTTCATGAGAAAAGGGTCCCTCAGGAACAAGCTGATGCTGCTAAATTTATGGCACAAACTGGTAATACATCAGTTACATTTTTCTATTTACTGTTGTTAATTTTAGCAAAACCACTGCATGTTTCCATAATCTTCTGCTGCATATTTGTCAGTTTTCTAAGCTGATACTTTTTTTGAATCATGTATTTTTTTTTCACCAGTTAAAGTCCATAAATAAAGTAGCTGAGAATTAGGTAGGTCATACAAAAACATGCACTGCGAATGTGGATACTGAATCATTTAGTGTAAGCATGAATTTCTTTAGTAGTAAAGCAGTGTCACACGTGCAAGACACAGGACAGCTTATTGTGACCTATTAATTTTTTTTCAAAGAAGATGTTAGGAACATGCTTCAAAATTTCTTTATAAATAGACTGAGGTATAATCCCAGCTTTAGGTGTTTATCAAATTAATTAATGACTAGGGTGACTTTAATGTGCATACATTCAGCATTTACTATCTTCGGCACAGCACAACGCTCTGTTCTCTAGTTTGCAAATTCATAATTGCTAAATGAAATTGGCCATAAGTAGTTTTTAATTGGATGTGCACATTATCTAACAGTTTTCTAATTTTTTTTGAGCAACTTCATCTTCTTTAAAGATATCAAAGTGATATTACAAACCTAGAGCTAAAGTAATTTTAAAAAAAGAAAAAAAGCCTGTTTACTAACAGTTACCAGAGCTGCCTTTGATGTCAATGATAAAAATTCAGTGGTGAGTTGAATTAAGATCTCATACACCAAAACTACTGTCCATTTTGACTTCAGTAATGATCTGTGTATCTGTTGGTAAAACCTAGCTCTCCAACGGTTCCCTACACACTCCATTCCAATAAGTTACTGCGTGGAAAGCCTTGTGCCCCATAATTATTGTATGGATTTGAAACAGCTTACTCTGTATTCCATAGTTACTAACATAGAAAATATGCCTGCATCAATCATACATAATGCTTCCAGTTTATATTCACTTAAGTAAAAGAGCTATAATTGCTTCTAGATATGTTGCATGTTGACTTCCTTGGTACTAGGGTGCTTTACTTAACAGATTTGCAGAAATCAATATTTGAAGTAATCTAAGTACATGTAGAGCCAATCAGCGTAGATCTGTTTGGTAAAGACTTTAGAAGGGGGAAAAGTCTGTTTCCCTCCTATTAATCTTTAGGACTTCTTTTATGGCTAACTCCCAGTCGATACTACTGTAAGCAAATGTAGCGGAGGAAGGGAGCCTAGAACCCTCTTGGTCTCCATGCAGTTTTTGTCTAGGCAAGTAGAACTTATTACTTACATACCTAGCTCAGACTTACAATGTTAGTTGCTTACTGCATAGAATAACACCTTTGCTTTTTTCTGCTTCTTGAATTCATACAATTACTCCAAAAAATAAGTAAGATGATCCGTTTTTTTTTATTTCCTCATATAAATCCCTAAAACTTTCATATTATCAGGTAAAACTGGTATTTGATAATTTCTAGTCATGCACTGCAGTGCATCTATTATGGGTGTTAGAGAACTGCATTATAAATGCAGCACTTATACCATCACCTTCTGATAGATTGTGTGTGGGGAGTGGGATATGAATGTTCCAAATTACACAAGCTTGGTTTTCAAGGTCCTGTTCTGAAAGCATGTGAGGTATACCAGCAGAGCATATACATTCACACACCCAGTTTTAAGGAAATCTGTATTTTTACATACTGTAAGTTAACACATTTTAAGTAATACTGTGCTCTTTTTTGACATACTTAACTAATTTTCATCTCTTTGTCATTTTGATTTTCCTTTGTAGTGGTCATTGCATATTTTCTTCACCTCTAATGCATTCATTTTCTTGTGATATAATTAATGTGATATCTTCTTAAGCTGATTCATAAGGTGTTTTCTAACATAACTATCTCATGAATTTACCCATGTACTAAGAATTCTAATAGTCTTCAAAGTAAATTGATACTGAGTTTATGAGGTTTCTGATATTTCAACCCTGTTTAATATTTTATTTTGTGTAATAGTAAAACAGATGCAAGAGTGCAACAAAATGTTTGTACGGTTTATAAAGGGAGACAGAAATAGAGAATTGTCCTGGAAAAGATTTATGAAAAGCATTTAATACAGTTAGAAGAGTGGACTTAATCCACTGAATTTTGCTGCGAATGGAAGAGCTTTAAAACACGGTATTAAAATATGCATTTGCCTGTTTGTTTGTGATATGAGGCAGTAAAACACTTTATTTAAAAAATATTGTCTGAATAATTGATTGTCCTATATTTGTCATTTTATGTGTTCGGACTGATCCTTCCCTTAGGTGTTATGGGATTTAGAGAGTATAATACAGGTAAGTGTTACACAGATCAATGAGGCCTTCCATACAGTAAGTTATGTTTTCTCTTACATGTCGAGCAGCGAGGGAGAACAAGGGCTTGGTAGCTTGCCAATAATTAATTTCAGATTGTAGGCTCAATAGGATAGAAATTAAAAATTTAAGAGTTGCCATGTAACTGAAAACTAAAGGAAAACAAAAAATAGCCCTTTTGAAATTTTCATTTCAGAAAAGAAAAAGGTGGAAAAGACGTAAAGAAAACAATGGAAGATGTATTTGCAGATTTATACAGGCAATCTAGGTTTATTCCAGAAAATAAATAAGTCTTTACTTGCTTAAATTAAGAATGGTTATCTGTGGTATAATATATCTGTGAAGATGTTTTCCTCCTTTAAAATATTTTAAAATAAGTAATAATCATTCTAACAGCAGTAGAAAATACTCTGAAAAATTAAAAATTACCAAAAAATCATAATACATTGTGCAAAAGGAAGTAAAGCAGCTGGTGAGATAAATTTGGTCTTTATTTTCTCTGATTTCACTCTTTTTGCTCTATACATCTTGTTAGTGTGGAGGATCTTGCTCCACCAAGTGTTTAAGCCTTCTATCCGATACATATGTTGAAGTATATTGCTAAATTCTGCCTTTTGTGAATGGACAGTACATATATGCTCAGAACTTTTAATAATTAATATTCATTCCAAAATTCACTCAATAGAATCACGCTTATTAATATCATGTTACTGCTATTTTTCGTCATATTCCAATGGTTAAGAGCAACTTTTCATCACCTTAAGATATCTGAAATTTGAAATCCTTAATACTTAATTCCTGTATTTTATTAGCTCTGCACTGTCACCATGTCTATGTTGGATAATAGATACTTTATACTGAGTATGTATGACTGTTTTACATAATGAGGAACATCTTGAGAAACATAGCTTTGACTTTTTCTGCTGTTTGACCTTTCATCTAAACCATTTTAACAAAGGCAAAAGTCAAACTTCAAACATGTAGGAAAAGACAAAAATATTAACCTAGAAAGCCATAGTAATACAGGTATTTTTAACATGTACATAGGGCTTATAGTACATATTTTATAATTGCTACTGTCTACCTAGGTATTAGCTATATTTTGCATATTATATCGCCTAACCTGTACCAACACATGTAATGACCTAAGGGAAAAAATTATTAAAATAATAATCAGTCATTCAATTTCTCATTTATTTTCACTTAAAAGTAAAGAAAATGACTGCAAATATAATTTTGGTGAATTTTTGTATTAAAAAAAATCTCATAATTTTGTTCTTTTCCATGTAATTTGTAAGAATTGTATGTAATTTTATGAAAATCAGAGAGATTTGTGTGCTAATTATAAGGCATTCTCTCTTGTTACTGAATAAAAAGTAGCTTTGTCTTAAAAGCATCGAATAGCCTTAGAGTTACTTCTTAGATGAGTGGCGGAGACAAGCATTTTGCAAAGGTTTCATGCTTGGCCTCTGGAAAGAAAAACAGAAGAACTTGGACAGATGCCTGCTACAAAAAGCACAGTTCTAAGATATAGTGTATCAGTTCCTGCATTCTTGGAAGATAGCACCAGAGTCTTCCTCATTTGCAGACGTTCCCTTGATTGTGACCAATATCAAAACTTTTGGAAGACTAGAGGACTATTGAGATAACCGAACTTTTAAGCTAGCTATTTAAGAGTTGTATCATGCCACTGTTTTCAAAACAGAAAATCCCATTTGTTTCAAAAAGGACTTAGGTTTAAAAGTCAAGTGTGTAACATTGGCTTCAGTGTGCCATTTGATACTGATTTTTAATGGAAGAAGGTGAACATGAATCCATAAGTATTTACTCAAAGTGTTCAGTGACGTATATTCACATTACTTTTGCATTTGCTTTCTGAGAATACTTAAGGGATCCACTTCTCTGAACATGAATGCTTTTGCAAAAGGAATTCCAGAATTGTGTGTATAGCTGTTCATGGAAACTAAATTTAAGCATTCTTCCCTGTACATCTATCCACCAAGACTTTATTCACTATGTGCTTTCAAAAAAAAATAGAAATAATATAATGCACTATCTCTCAACAATAAAAAATATGCTATTCAAATGTATGCTATTAATAAATCGCATCTGACAATTCTGAACATAGTGGTATGTATTATATGCAGTAATGAGGTCTAGCACATCCCAAAGCTTAGCACACCTCTAGGTCAAAAGCAAGGAGCAGATCTGTGCAGTAAATGATCAAACCAAAGCTCCCATCCCACAATTGAGGTTAAAATTTGGTAAGCCAAGCGCTTCTCTTTTCCAGGGAACTTCTCCCAAGTGCGAGATGACTCTCATCCACTGAAAAAAAGATAAGAAATTAGGGTGTTGGCTTGGGTATTTTTAAAATCAGAATTCCCTTACTGGTAGAGTTCCTTTAACTACTACCTAGCCTTCATTCTAGAGTGATAAGTATAAATATCAAAGATATTTTGCTATGTTATAAAAGAGTTGTCTATGTCCTTTTAGCATCCTGAGAGCAGAGTTGTTTCTAAAATGATGAAGGGCAGTAGTTCTCATAAAGTTGTAAATGATGCTAAGCAATCAAAGTGTTTCCGTCTGACAGGCGTTGTGTGACTGCAGCATCATAGGTGTCTTTATTTTCTATTCATTGCATGTCTTCACAGCTGCTTTACTCCATGAACTTTTAAATATTTATTTTGGTCTGGTACTTTTTTCTTTGATTTATAAGAGCAGATGATAACAAGCTTCAGCAAAAAAAAAAAAAAAAAAAAAAAGCCTCATTAATACTTATGTCTGTATTCATGTTTGTTTGTTGTCTTGAATACAGGTGAATCTGGTGTTGAAGAGTGGGCCCAGTGGAGTACGTGTTCAGTTACTTGTGGTCAAGGGTCGCAGGTGCGAACCAGAACTTGTGTATCACCTTATGGGACACACTGCAGCGGCCCTTTAAGAGAATCAAGGGTTTGCAATAACACTGCCCTCTGTCCAGGTAGTGTTAGCAGCCAATAAATAAAATTGTGGATGTTTTTGAACTGTATAATGATAAGAATTTGAAACTATATCTTTTTAACATGACTTATTTTTTTTATTATTATTATTATTTTTATTATTTTGTCATGTAGATTGTTATTTTACTTCCAGAACAGTCAAGATATGCAACAAAAGTCCCTTCTGACAGTTTCAGGTTTTTTTAAAATGGCCATGTTTTCTGATTTTCACTTGGAAAAGAGAAGGCATAGTGTGAGTACTTTTGTATAAACTAGGGAAGAAATCCAGATCACCAATACGTTAAGAAGCAGAGGCTAATTAACAGGGTGTGTTAATTTAACATATATTTATTCAACACTGCAATTGTTTCACCATTTAGAGCACAGTCTTCTATGCAATGGGCCAGACAATGTTCTCTGCACAGTAATGCCTTCCTGGACTTTCCTTTACATTGTTCTGGCAAGAAAGGGCAACAGCTACCCATCAAAGGAAGAGAGATCAGACAAAAAGTAACTCTCATATCTGACACAAGGTAAAGGTCATCAGTATCTTGCATTACAGTTTTCCTACTCCTTTTGTCTCAGAGATCTGGGCGTAGCTGGAGTTCAGCAGTAGTTATACACTAAGGAGAAGAGACAGGCATGTTTGACTTAGTTTCTGAAAGGGCACATCTCATTTCTTTAGACTCTAACTGGGATCTGCTTAATCTGTGATGGGAAGCAAAAGGGAAGGCACATGCCCTGCAACCACATTCATTTTCCTTTGCTGTGTCTGAAATGCAAAAAAAATTTATATGCCTCCCTTCAGATAAAGAAATTCCTCAGCAGTTTGTAACATCTGATCCCAAGAAGGTGGTGAGCCATCTTCAGGTTCTGGGGAAGCTCACTCCATTTTTGAAGTAAACTAGACCACCATACACAGAGAAACCCCCAGACTTCATCTCAATGCGTAGTAGTAATATGTAGAATCAGCACACATCGCTACTGTGTGCTGAAAAATATCCAACAGGAAGTGCAGACGTGATCCCATCAGAGTTTGTGTATCAGCATTATGTGCATTTGGGGAACCTCTGTACAGGAAAGCAACTTAAAAATTGTCTCTAGGTAAGCCACCACTCTAATAAGAACTGCTGTCAGCACCTAATGCTTTACTACTGTGCCTAGATAAGCAATTCACATAGGATTTTCTAATATTTCATGGTAGAAATACTCCAGTAAGGAATTTCAAGAACTTTTCATATCAAAACAAAACAACAACAACAAAATCCATGTAATACAAAAGCAAAGGTAATTAATTTGCTGTCAAAGGAAATTAGAATAAAGTTGATTCTTAGAAATCACATTGTCTAGCAAACTGCTAAACAATGCTCACACAAAAAAGATTGCTCTATATTTCTCAGGTCATAAAGGAGCTATTTCCATACACATAAACTCCCACTGCAGGGTCGGGCTTTTGTTTCCAGATACACAATATGAGCAATGGCTACCAATTCTTACTGGCTAGAACTGATACTGCCAAGATATTTTCCTTTTCAGGTCACCACAGCTGATTCTGATAATCTTTATGTATCTTGAGTTACCTTTCCTAAACAATTAGTCTTCTGGCCTTAATCTTGCATGTGGTTTCACATAATTACAAGAATCTTATTTTTGTTGGTCTCTGTCTGGCTACATAGAGAGTCACTACCAAGTGGCAGTGTGGAAAATTAGCAATTTGGAAATGTGCTTTTCCTAGTCACAACTCCATTAATTTTTCAAACATCCCTTTAATTATTAGGCTAAATATCCTCTGTCCTCATTATATTATGTATCCTGACTCAGAGAGTTGCATAGTTCAGGATTATCCCTGGTCTGTGCATAACTAAATGCGTAGTTTGTACACAAGTTTGACAAACTTGGTCCTTGTAACCCACAAATACAAAATCTACTGGGGCATATGCATTATATGTTTGCATGATTAGAAAAAGGGGGGGTGTTTTGAGAGCTGGAATAATGTTTCCTAATTGAAAAGTTGTCCCTTCAAAATAAAAAAAAAGTATGCAGACTGGCCTATTAGACAATACTTTTAAGGATCCATCCATAAGCTTCAAGAGAACCTGCTAAACTTGAAAATACTAATGCAAGGTTTCCAGATTATTTTTATCTATTGCCTTCATATGCTCCCTAATAGTGTCCAAGATACTCATGGGGATGTTAGGGAATACACCTCTCTGTGATCTTGCTGTCCTGGAAGATTTTGAGAATGGGATTCATCAGTTTCATCATTATGCAACAGTGAGACTACAGAGTCTTTTACATAAGTACATGGAAGCCACTTGTCCATAATATGTCCATAATAAGTCCATAAATGCCACTTGCTTTCATTTATTTATTTATTTTTATCCTGCTGAATATATGTATATATATGTATGTATGGGTATATATATACATATATATATATTTATATTCAAATTACACCTTAAATTTCAAAATACTACTCCTGATAGAGAAAGAAAGAACATGAAGGATTATTTATATTTGTTCCAGACCAGTAATATTTCAGGAACAGGAATCTATTAGGTAATTCAGAGTCTTGGAACCAAGAGCCTCCTGGAAAAGTGCAGCACAGTAGACAACAAAACCAGTAGTTTAGGTAACCACTTTTGTTATTGGTTCTTTCATGAGCAAGAACACCTCAGGATGCAGTACCGCAATGCCACAGATACATTTCAGCTTAGTGGATAATTTCTAACATGGCTAAAACTTCAAGGTTAAAGGACATGGAATTTCAAAGCCTGTAGATCATCCCAATTAGTTTGAAGTTGTCCTTCCCCATTGCCTCCAACCACTTCTACCACAAAATTCAGCTGAAGGTCAGCATTTTCAAGCTTATGGGTAAAGCAAAACATGGCAGGAGCAGGAATATCCTAAACCATTTCAAACATTTGTATGCTCAAAAGCTATATATTGGCTGGTGTGAAACTTTGCACATTTTGATATATTCTGTGCCTGCATGGTGCACTAACAAAATCTTTATAGAGAAATTAGCACTATACTTTTAATTCCTGTAGCTTTATGGTTAGTAATCTATGCTCTGGAAATTCAGGCCTTCAATTGAGAGGAAGAAAATAAGAACAAGGCCACTTAAATTTCTAATTAGAAAGAGATATGGCAGAAGTAGAGTAGATGGCTTCAGTGTGGAGGTTAGAAGGCAGGTGTCAGAAAGTTTGCTAAGTTTATGTATTAAGAATTTAAGAAAGATTTTTGAATGGACAATTTAATCTGCACTTAGGGAAACTATAGCACTTAAGTGAGTTTAAATTTCTGCATACAAACCCTATAATTTCATTTAAAAGATTCCTTTAATGTGGCATCTGCTTAGATGCAGTTATTCAGCCATATTAAGCTATGATACCACATACAATGAAACATCAATGCCCAAAATAGCTTTCCGACATCTGTCCAGTTTAAGGATGAAAAGGTCAAAAGCATATAAACTCTAATAAAAATCTCCCAAACTGTGCTTGCAGGATGAAGCCCAGTAAGGCCTCACGGCACCTCCCACTTCACAGCAGTTGCGTACGGTGAACAGTGTGGGTGTTCACTTCAATATTAGATTCACAGAGAGGCAGAGAAAAGGGAAAGATGCTCTGCAGTAATCCAAACTCGTTGTGCCAGCAATGTTTTTTGACAGATAAGTTGGCAATAATCTGAATATTTTTATCCCAAATAATGAATCTTGCATCTGAAACTGTGTTGTAGAAAACAGTAACTCCTCTGTGGACCAGCTCTCCATCTGGTGTAATTTGGCATAGCTCATTTGGCTATAATTCATCAGATGTTATAGGGTATTTTGCACTTAGAAAATGGTGTTCAAGAAAGAAAATGTAAAGGAAATAGAAGAAAAAATATTCAAAGGTACAATATTTTAAATTAAGAGGTTCTTTTAAAGCTGATCTGGGTAATACTGGACACTTCTGTGATGCATTGAACAGATTAATTCTTAATATTTGTTTGCTGACATTGGTTGTTTTCTTAAGTGTTATGCCTTTTCCATCCTTGACTTTATTAGTTATCTACTTGCTTCAGATATACAAGTCTAGACATAGAAAAAGGTGTTGTGAAATGAGCTAAAATTTGTCACTGAAGACGATTTTGAACACAGCTTACTTTAAACCACAAACAGTGGTTTAAATTTGAGTCCACCCGAAGTGAAGCATTTTGTTTTGGCTATGTTCAGATTCAAAATCAGAGAAGAATTATGCTGTGTTACTGCTACCATGCAGTCGTTCTTACCAGAAGAGATATACAACATTTTGGCTCAATCCAGTATCTTTAAAGACCCCCTCAGCACATGTTTTTGTCATTTTTAAATGAAGACAACTAGTTTATAACATTTTGAAAGCATAAAATCAAAGCTTCAAATTAAACAATAGAGTTAAACTCATCTGTACCCTGAAAAACCTCAGCTTGTCTACAGGGTCAAGACCACGCTAAATTATTATTTTATACAGAATAATCTTTTTCTAATTTGGATTATTTTTTATTTGCTGCATTTTGTACTTTTTGAAGTTCTTCTTGTTGCATCTGAGGTGCATCTGAGCACCTTAATGAGCATTGTGGTATCAGGAGATGAAATTATATCCTTGTTATTAATGACTACTGTTTGGAATCTGATCTGACAAATTCGTTCCTCATTAGTTTTTCTTGTACGATAAAAAAATTTAGAATCTTAGAGCTACAACTGGATTGAGAATCTAATACTTTGCCAATGAGAAAAAAATGTTCAGTTCATATGGATGGACCAGAGTAGCTGTCTAAGTCTAGTACCTGTTGAGAAAAGATGAAGCATAAGGCATTATATGCAGATATAGTCATAAATTTACTAGTTTTAGAAGAGTTAGGCTTTCTGCTTTTGACCAAAATGTCACAGTTAATCAAGGTTTCTAAAACAACTAGACTAAAATCTGTCACTTTAACATTAATCTGGAATGTTCCTGAGGGTTGGGGTTTTTTTGTTAATATAATGCAGATTGATGTGATATTTAGAATAAATTAATTTTAATAAAGCTAGCCATGTAGGACATGGAATAATTATTGTGCTTTTTGACCACTTGTATGTGACCACCTAAATGCCTTTCATCAATTGTGCTGTTATCTGGTGGGTTAAAATCTTCCCTGAATAATGCTTGACATTTTCTGTCAGGTATGATTTCTCAGAAGTTAGCTGACAGCATAGCTAACTTTACCTCAGCATAGCATCTGAATTGTAATGAAATGCATTAGAACTTACCTAGTTGAAGAATTCCCCTTGATCTTACTGATGATTTTGTGATAATATGCCAGGGAGCTGAAACTCCTTCCATACCCTTGGCAACTGAATTTCACCTCAGGAAATGTTATTCTGATCCCCACAAGAAAAGGCTTTTATTTGTAGAAACTGGACAGGTGATACATGCCTTCAAGGCAAAGGAAACTTATACATAAGAAGTCCTTTCAGGGTGATGAAAGAAAGTGAGGACAAACCAGAAAATCTACTTTTTCTGTAATGTTGTGACCCATTACCCAATGATACGCTGAGATGTCGTACACTATTTCACCCTCCAGATACCCTTCAAACAGGCAGGGTTCAGAAACACAGTTGTATGATACCTAGTGTGATGCTAACTCTGGGTACTGGATTTTTTTCTTAAATGCCTAGAATTACCACAGTTCTCACTACTACATTCCTTTTCTCACACAGCCTAATTAAACCTGAGCAATTACTTTTATTTAAGCAGAAGAAAAAGAACTAAAACTTCTTTTGCAGTGTTTTTAAATTTATAAAGAGATGTTTTGCAAATGCATCTGTGGAGTTGTCTTACCAGTACATGCTTAACTATATTAGAGAATTTTAACTCAATTTGTTTCTGAAAAAGGAATGCATATGGTATATAACTCATATGGGTATTGTATATTAGTTTCTCCTACAGTGGAAAAAAAAATAAGGTAGAGAAAGATGCATCTTCTATGATTCTTTAATTTTATGAAATACTTCTATATAAATATGTTGATATTTGTAATTTATTGTGTGCTCTGAAGGTGTTTGAATTTTGTTGAGTGAACAATTTTTAAGGTAGAGCTATGCATGTATTACTGTGTATGTTAAATGAATGAATAGGTAAGGAAGTAGTGAAAATCTCTTTTGCTTATGTGGTCTTGGAATTTTCAAGGAAAATAATCAAGCACATCTGCTGCTCTGTTTCCACTGGCATTTAAACAAGTGAAACAATTGGAAGATAATAACCCCACTTTATTATGGTGACACAGTAAGAAATTATTGTGTTTATTCCTATATTTTCAAAAGGAAGCTTAATTTTGATTGCTTCAACTTTTTAGAGTTACCTTGAACATAATGTATATGCCTCATTTTTGCAAAGACTAGTCTCCGAAAATCAAGGCTATTAGAGGTCTCAGCCTCTCAAGTCAGGCACCAAAATTATCGTAACTAACTTTTGCAAAGGGAAGCCATCTTTCTTAAAAGAATGAAAGAAAAGAAAATGTGATAGTGAGATTAGTTTAAAGGTTAGAGAAAATGGTTCGAAGCCAAATATATTTTAGAGAAAATTAAAACTGAAAATAACTAAATTTTAGAAAGGATTTATTTGCCAATGCTAAAGATTACCTATGTACTGATTTTCTTGAAGTTGGCAAAATAATTCCTGTTTCAAATACTGATCTTGTTTATTTTGAAATCCTTCTGTTACTTGTGTGTCTGTTTCTGGTTAAAATCTGTTTGGTTTGTTGCAGTACATGGCGTTTGGGAGGAATGGTCACCTTGGAGTTTGTGTTCATTCACATGTGGTCGAGGCCAAAGAACTAGGACAAGGTCATGTATACCTCCCCAGTATGGGGGAAGATCATGTGATGGACCTGAAACACAACATAAACCTTGCAATATTGCACTCTGCCCTGGTGAGCTCATATAGCAACTCTCTACTTTGTTACAGTGCATTCAATGTCGTTGTTTGTGATTTCTTTTATCACCCTTTGCACACAGAAAGAAAAAAAAAAAAAAAAGGTTACACAAAGGAAGTAGGCCAGGTAATGTTAATAATTCTGACTGTAGTGATTAAAGGATATAATCAGGATGGTAACTGTTAAAGATAGTACACAAGCAAGCAATTCTTAGTTTCTTCAAGAAAGGGCACAGTATCTTGTGTAGGAAATGTTGATTCAGGATAGGTCTTGGAGAACCAAAAGGCAAGCACCTTTCTAAGTGTGGCATAAAGGGAGACATTCAGAGGACACACAGTTTGTGTCCACCATATCTGTTTGAATTATCCTTCACTGTAATTATTTATTCATCGTACAACAAACATTTTTGGGAAACCATAAAATGTTAATTGTTATTAATTTATTCAAAATGTTTATCATTTACATGCATGAAGAGAGAAAGGCTGATGAAAGCTAGGGCATTATTTGAATCCCAGTTAAGCCTTTATGATAAGAATTTTAAGTAAGTGGGAGCAAGTTGCTAAACCACTTTCAAAAAACTACCCCTAATGAGTAAACAATGCATGTGCTTCATGTTAAACCTTCTCTCCACTGAAACAGAAACTAACTCCAAAAAATCATCCTCTTTTAAATTTTTTGTCCAAAGGTTATGATTAATTTTGATCAGAATTTTTTTCATGAGTTCTGTCTGGCAGCGTGAAGGTTGCCCTTGCAATGGGCTTGTTGAATATCCACAGCTCACAACACCACTGCAAATAGACTCCCCATGACCAGAGCTCCTCCAGAAAAGGGTTGATGGACATTTCTTTAGAAAATGCTTGGTTGATGATTTGAAAAGAGAGAAGAAGGAAAAAAGTGGAACTTGGTGCCTCGCAGAATTAAAACTAAATTTCTTGGATTTTTATTAAACTTGCTTTTATTTGCTTTGCTCTTTTTCTGGTCAGCAAAGCATACTCCAACTTCAGGACAAAATTTGTGGAAAAGTTTTAGTCCTGAATGCTGCTACAAAAATTTTGAATTAATCCAGGTTTTGGCCAAGTTGGCAGCTGTGCAATTTTGCACGTGCCTACACAAAAGTAATTAACATGATATATGAGCATGAAACAGAGTTGACAACAAGACAAATGCCAAATAAAAATAGCAGTGAAGAAATTAATGCATTCAGTTCACTTCAGTATTGCAAAGGAAAACAAAAGATATTGCACCTAATCTGTCAAAATAAGCAGCTATTTGAGAATTCTGGATTTTGAACAGTCATTTGTAACTAAATTACTTTCACCAGAGGAAGTTCTATACTGGGTACATTTAAAAGTAACAGTTTAAATCTCTGCTGAATGTTCAGATTTGCTGCAATTTGAATGTTCAATTTTATAAGGGAATCTTCATGTTGAATTCTTTAGTCTTTTAACAGTATTTCTGAAATAGAAAACTTACATAATATTTGCTCTGAAAGATAAAGAAGGGAGATGTATGAAATATATACAAGAAGCCATGGAATGAGTTTTCTCTAGAGATACTATAATAATTGATTCGATCTTTTCTACCCTAAATAATACTATATAGCAATGAATAAAACTGAAGAGGGTGCACTGAAATGTAATTTCCATAATGTTTTCCTCTTCACATAAAGCTTTTATGATTAATGAATGCAACTTGCTTCCATGTTTGGAAAGATTTCCATTTTCTGCTGAATAAATTATCAGGGTGCAGCTTCATAGCTTGAGAGGCATATATGTTGAGAAATGGTTCACAATGAGGCATTACATAGAATATTTCATATAGAACTTTAGGAAGAAGCCTCGAAATCTCTCTTACTTTAATTCACTGGTTGCTGACATCCTGGGCATTAGGGATACAGATTGTATCTTTGAACTGTTAGAAATGTTCTGTGGTTACTGGCAGACAACAATAAAATAGTTCACCTCCATATTTCACTGAGCAGTGGTGCACCCATACAGACACAGAACGGTAAATCACTAACTTAAAGATGCTGCTTCCTGTTGTAATTGTTAACACCAACATCTTAGGAAGCTGTTATTCCAACCCTCTTTTAGAAGAATCCTGAAATCAAGGGTTGGCAAGCGTACCAAGTGAAGTCACTCGTTTTTAGTGGTGGCGTGTTTATGGCAATAGTAGTTATAAAACCAGGTTTTCAAGGACAAGAACCAATCAAAATTGTATTACAACCTACATTTTGAGTTTATATTGGGTAACTGCAGGTGCAATGAGGATCTGATGATTGCTAAAGATTGTATGAATGCAGAATTTGAATTAGCACAATCAGTAATAGCACATTTCATAATACTATTCATTTCCAGGAATGCTCTGTAGTCCTATTACCTACTATAGACCATATAATTTTTTGCTTGTATGGGAACTTAATTGGTTTATATTTTTTATTATTTTTTAAATATTTTCATTTACCTCCATTTAAAAATATTTTCATTTTCTGAGATAGAAAATTATAAAAAACAGTCCTAAACCTTTACTACTGGGAATGTTCATCCAAACTCAAATGTATAAGGCTTATATAGAATACTAAATAGAGAACTGGTCACCATATCTATATTGTTTAGAAATTCAACTTGACAAATTCAGAAAAAGGATTATGCAATATGCAAATGCAGAAGCAGACCTGAGGAGGAAGGCACGCTGCTTCTGTCCTCCTACATTTTATCTCAAAAGAATGTTGAGGAACTGGGATCATTTACCTCACAGGGAGGATGAATGGTAAAAGCACATTCAGCAGAGTAAGTGCAGTAATTGCAGAGAGCAGGGGCTGTGTGCGAGGCAAAGTGGTAACTCCTTTTTTGCCTTTCCCCATTCAACTAAAGAGAGCTAATTTCACAGTCAGGACCAATAATCTTATAAACTGATCCATCTGAGTGGTGGCTGCAGCTGTAATAAAGCACTTTGGAGGGCTCAGCGTTTACATGATACGAGAATGGCCCCCATTTTTGCCTAAAAAGATAAGACCAGTCTTTTTATTAGGGCCTTGTTTTTAATAGGGCCTTGTTTTTAATAAGGCCTTTCAAACCGTACGGCATGTGAACAAAAACATAATTTATCTTGTGTCATACCAGCGTATAATTAGAGGAGATGAAACGTTCTTTACTCGGGGAAAGATGAAAACACGTTTAAGTTATTTTGAAGTAGCTCCTAGTGGCGGTGTCTGCCTCTGGTTGCCGTACGAAGTGAGGCCTCTTCGGGCCAGGCCCGGCCCGGGGGGGCCACGCTGGGGCCCAGGCTGAGACCCCCTAACGTAGGAGGAGGCCGCGAGGCCCCTGCCTGGCTCGGGTGGTAACTCTGCTGTGTTATTCCATCTCTTTTGTGCCTGCCGCGGCAGTGGACGGACAGTGGCAGGAGTGGAGTGCCTGGAGCCAGTGCTCGGTGACCTGCTCCAACGGCACCCAGCAGCGCAGCCGGCAGTGCACAGCCGCGGCCCACGGCGGCTCCGAGTGCAGAGGGCCCTGGGCCGAGAGCCGGGAGTGCCATAACCCCGAGTGTATCGGTGAGTATCCGGGGGGCCGCCCCTCCACCCCTCCTCCTCGGTGGGGACTTGGGGCCTGGGGAACACCGGCAGGCTGCCGGGGGCCGCCACAGGCCCCGCAGCAAAGGGACAGAGCAGCCGTCTCCAGAGGAAGGCCTGGGGCCTTGCTATCCTTTATTTTATTTGTTTTATCTCCACCTGGAGATAAAAATCTAAAGAGTGCATCTGGAACGATCGCGTGCTGGGCTGCATATCAGCTCTTCTGTTCTATCACCATTTAAAGGACATTCACCACCAGTTCTGGAAAGATATGTTTGAGGCCTAAAAAGCTCGATAAAGTGTCTCACAAACCTAGAAAGTGTTCAAACTAGTTCCCTTTTAGGCCGAGATACTTCATGATCTTCTGGCAGTAAAAAAGCAGCCTTCCAGGCTGAGTAAATTACATTTATACTGATTTTTAAGCCTCATTTCCACTGTCAGAGCATGTAAAAATAAAGCTCCTGAAATATCACATGTAAAAATGATTTTATTTAGTTTTTTAAAGGGCAGTTATGCACGTTGTAAATGTGTATCATTACCATACAACAGCACTATACAACTGTCTAGAAAAAAAAAATACAAGATGTCTGTTTTCCAGTTTAAGTTAATGCGCACCAATTCTTTTTATTTTATATCAATATGCAAGCCATTTAGACAGCAATCTCATATTTAGGAGCCAAGTAGAGACTCCCCCATCTTCCATGCAGCTTTAGGTACCACTTCTGTCACTGTTAATTACATCTGGGGGGCTTTCTTCTCTTACCCAATTGAAGCTTTATGATTGTCATTATGTCACCACTGTTAACTATATTTTTCAAAACAGCAAATGGCCAATGGAACCAGTGGGGCCATTGGAGTGGCTGTTCCAAATCCTGCGATGGTGGCTGGGAGAGACGGACGAGGATCTGTCAAGGCGCTGCCGTGACTGGACAACAGTGTGAAGGAACGGGAGAGGAAGTTAGACGGTGCAGCGAGCAGAGGTGTCCTGGTGAGATGCAAATATAATCAGTGTTATTATCTACACTACAGTATGGCTTACTGTACTGGACATCTTCAGGAGATCAATGTCCATAGAGCAATGTCCACGTATGGTTTTACTTTAGGCAAGTCACTGCTGTTTTTCTCAGTAAAGTCGTGTTTATGTAGCTAGGTGGAAGATAGCCTTATTGGATATATCAGCAATGCATCTTGTTTTAAATAAATCAAAATACTACCATATAGAAAGCTATCAGAAAAATATTTCATTGCCTAGGTATGCCTGTATTATTTGGAGCTGCAATGATTTGCTACAGGAATTCTCTCTGAATGCACTGTCTCAGAATATCAGGGCTGGCTTTGTAAATCACAGCATTCCTTTTATCCAGTATACAAGAGACGTCTTTGTAAAACATTTTGGGGTAAATTTCAGTGCAGTAGAGATAAAGGAAAATGTGAACCTTACTGTACTGCATAGACTGAATGAATACATGAGCAACATTTTATAAAAAGAAGGGAAGTAATTTAAAATCAAAAAGGCACTTCTTTCCTGTTTTAACATAATGCTTAAATATATTTCTTTGTAACACCTTTTACTTTGCCCTCCCAAGAAATTGAAATCTTTCCCCCTGAAAGTTGATAAAAGTGTAGTTTTGAGCTCCTTCAAAAGTGATGAATAAGCAAGAGCAGCTGGTGAATCTGATAATATTTATCTGTAAAGACACATTGTCCTAAAGTAAAAGAATGCATTCTTGGATAGGTGTAAGATAACAAAATAAGGTGTAAGTAATGTAGGATGTCTTAGCTATTCACTTGGGAATTTATATGTTCTGAACTGCAAGCCAGGAAGCAGCAAAAATCAATCTAGCAATCTCTCTGACTTCTGGACGTTTTGATGGCTATGTTCTCTGCCGTTCAGAGAGGGAACTTAAATGGCAAGGATGCCTTGGGTCAGGAAATGGGAAATATATCAGATGCGAATTTTATGTTATCAAGCCCACATTTTCATAGGCAGCATGTTTATCCCTTGACAGCCATCAAAGAACAGTTTTCAAGGTATTTGCAGTACAGCAGAACAATGAATCTCATTCCATTTGAAGAACAACAAAAGGACTATTTGTAGTTTTAAAATTATAATACTATACTAGAGAAGTTAAGCGAATTTAACTTCTGAAATGATGTCTTTAATTTTAATAAAACATTCATTATCTAAAAAGCAGTATAAAACAGTATTTGTATTGGATTCCTAAACAAATTATAATTTCCATAGTTAATACAGACTTCCTCTATAAAAGCACAGCACTAAGGAAAGGTTAATGTGAATCTTCTCAATAAGCAGACATTCAGATCAACCAGCTACTGCTTAGAAAACCAATCTTGAAATAACTTGCATTTATACATTTTAAAGTATAACCATGCTGCTGGAGTCCAATTTTCAAAGGTTGCCACCTGCTGTTAATAACATATTTTACAGATATATATACAAGTCAAATGCACACAGCACTTTATTTGCCAGTCGATAAACTTATTTATTTGATTAATTCCGGATTAGAATAAGTGTGCTTATAGAAACCATAACGTAAAGCACCTTTAAGAAGCTGTACTTGTGCAGAAGATCATACATGAATAACAGATTTAAGTTATCTGCTTCTAGACTGACATTTACTAAAACACCTCAGATTTAAATGTAGACAGTGGATAACTTACCAAAATTTTATAAAGTGATATGCAAATTTACATTTTATAAACACCAAGCAAAATTGCAAAGTACTATACAGAGATACCATTCAAAGTATAAGCAAATTTCATGATTTGTATGCTTTTCTTCCATAGCCCTAAAATAGTTCAGAAAAGGTGTTTTTGTCTCAGTGGTTTATTTTTCTGTGTAAGTCATTGAGAAACTGAGCTAAACTAAAACGTTAATTAATAATAAAATGTTATTTTTTCTTATATTAGCGTTGCTTTGCCATTAGTCCAAGACCAGATCCTCATCTCTGTAAATCTGCCTAACATATTTGTAAAGTGGATGAATCTGCACCTATTTGTTTGACCCAGAGGTCTATAGACTTACAGAAAGTTTAATTGTAGCTGACTTTAAACTGTGGAAGCAAAAGGAGAATTAAATCTTTTTGTATCATGCTGGGGGCTGCTAAAAAGATACTTTGCAAACAGAACTGTTCACTTGGCTGACTGAAAATCTTGACTGGGCTTTCTGTAGTTTGGGTTCTGCATTATGTGAATATTATACAAGATTTTCTTCATAGTCAATCAGTGATTCTCTTCAGATTGTTTGGGCAGAGACTGAATTATATCAGATACTCCTGGAAGCTGAATCTAAGTAGCGCTAAAAAAGGCAGTCTTAGAACTATTATCTGAAAGCAGGCTTATCAGGCAGCTTGGTTTCTGGACAAACGTTGAGTATCTTTCTGTGTTATTTATTTCTATTCACAATTAGAAATCTTAAAACTATAGTTGTTTCCTTCCATTGTGTAATATTCTGGGAACAAAAAAAAATGAAGATCTGAAGAGACTTTGTCTTCAGTCATTGCTTCTTTCTTCTATTCCAAATGTCTAAAGTTAGATTTCACTCCTAGTAGGTCAGCAGTGTTAGGGATTTAATACTCTGCACTCAAAGCATCATTTTGTGAAAGATAACTTCAGGAAACTGGAAACAAATCAGAGAAAGGAAAAAACCTTCTAGGTTTGCTAAGCAGCTAGTCACACAGGAATCACTGCGGAAAACTTATGCAGGATGAATGAACAGTAGGACCGTCCCATAGGAATAAAGGAGACAGCTAGGTAACAAAAGAAATTGCAACCCATGACTGATAACTAGTTACATGGCAAACTGATCAGAAACTTTTAGAGAAATATGTAAGAGAGATGAGGTAAGTCCCATCAAATGTGTCAGTGAAAACTAAGAGATGTGGGAACTGAGAACAAAGTAGTGTTACTCAGGAGAGAAGACTTCTGTAAATTTATTTTTATAAAAACAGGAGAATGTTCTTATGACAGTTTTAAGAACATCTTCAAGAATATCTTAGGTTCCAATAATATAGTATTGGTTTCTAGAAATACTTAATTCTCTAATAATTAATTCTATAATAATTCATAGAATAGAGTCATAGAATGGCTAGAGCTGGAAGGGACCTTAAAGATCACCTAGTTCCAACCCCCCTGCCACGGACAGGGACACCTTCCACTGGACCAAGTTGCTCAACGCCCCATCCAGCCTCACCTCAAACACTTCCGGGGATGGGGGATCCACCACTTCTCTGGGCAACCTGTTCCAGTGCCTCACCACCTTCACAATAAAGAATTTCTTCCTAATACATAATCTAAATTTCCCCGCTTCCATTTAAAACAATTTAAAAATGGTTTAAAACCATTACCCTTCACCCTATAACTACACTCCTTGATAAAGAGTCCCTCTCTGTCTTTCCTGTAAGCTCCCTTTAGGTACTCGAAAGCCCCTATAAGGTCTCCCCAGAGCCTTCTCTTCTCCAGGCTGAACAACCCCAACTTGCTCAGCCTGTCCTCACAGTAGAAATGTTTCAGCTCTCTGATCATCTTTGTGGCCCTCCTCTGGAGTCAATCCACCATGTCCATGTCTTTCTTATGTTGGGGTCTCAAGAGCTGGACACAGTACTCCAGGTGGGCTCTCACAGGAGCAGAGTAGAGGGGCAGAATCACCTCCCTTAACCTGCTGGCCACACTTCCTTTGCTGCAGCCCAGAATACAATTGGCTTTCTGGGCTGCAAATACACATTCCCAGCTCATGTGGAACTTTTAATCAACCAAGATCCCCCAGGTCCTTCTCCTCAGGGCTGCCCTCAATCCATTCTCTGCCCAGCCTATATCTGTGCTTGGGATTGCCCCGACCCACATACAGGACCTTGCACTTGGCCTTGTTGAACTTGATGAGGTTTGCACAGGCCCACCTCTCAAGCCTGTCCCTCTGGATGACATCCCTTCCCAGCATGTTGCACTTGGCACTTTTGCACTTGGTGTCATTGGCAAACTTGCTGAGGGTGCACTCAATCCCACTGCACAGGTAACTGAGAAAGATGTTAAACAGCACTGGGACCAGTGCTGACCCCTGAGGAGCATCACTCATGACAGATCCCCACTTGGACATCAAGCCATTGACTGCGACTTTTTGAGTGTGGCCATCCAGCCAATTCCTCATCCACCGAGTGGTCCATCAGTCAGATCCATGTCTCTGCAATTTAGAGACAAGGATGTTGTGCAGAACAGTGCCAAATGCTTTGCACAGATCCAGAAAGATGATGTCAGTTGATCTTCCTTTATCTACCAATGCTGTAATGCCATCAAAAAAATCCACCATATTTGTGAGGCGTGATTTGTCCTTAGTGTTGACTCTCACAAAATCCTCAATATTTTTCTCATAATCCTATTGTCAGTGGATTTTTTTCTCACAATACTGAAAACAATGAAAGACCATCTTGTTTGTTAACAAAAAGATAACGGAGCACAACTGCTGCTGAAGACTAGCTAATAATTTCCTACTGAAGGCAGAAGGTTTCTTCATAGACGATACTAGCTACATAAGATAGAATATGAGAAGGGTGAAGATTCCAGTTATCAACAACTAAACAATAAAATTAAACTTTTGGGGTTTGTTTTGCCTCTGATTACGATCCTATTCTACAAGATATTAAAAAGCTTTTCTCCACTGCCTTTGTTTAAGATAATTTTGCCTGTGGCATTGAATTAGGATTCAAGAGAGGTACTGTAGTTCTAGCTCCATTTGTGAGGTACTGTGTGCCGTTCGCTAACTTGCCTCACCCTTCCATTCCCCTTTCCTGTATTTGTTAGGTGCCCAGGCAGATCCTAAACTCTGTGAGGTTGTGCGTGTCTCTGTGCGTCATACACAGCTTCCTCAGATCCTCGGTGGGCTGACTGCCTCTTGGAGATGCGTGTCCTCTCACCAGGAATGTCAGAGGGAGACTATGCTTCTGCACCACTGACTTTGTTGAATGTTTGTGCTTAGGTGGGATGAATTCAGGCCTGTCATTACAGGAATATAACATGGTAAATTTGAGTACATGCTCTGTGTGGGAAGGTAATGCTGAATCACGTTGTCAGTGAAAAAGATATCTGCTTTTTATTTGCTGCTTTTAGCAAATTTACCTCAGTATTTGCTGTTTGCTTCCAAATTTTAGCAATTGTCTATGATTTTGTACAGCTAACTCACATATATCTATGGGTGTGTTATGAATTAATTGTGCCATAGTTACAGAAATACCTGAACTGGTCCTGAGCAGAGCCAGCAGGGCCAGCGAGGCTTTTTAATTCTGATATAATACCACTCCAGCGTGACTGTAATGTCTCCATGGGCAACGTGGGCTGGAGCCTCACAGATGCTTTAATGTGGGTGGATGCCTGATCAGCAAGCTCTGCCAGATATACTTCAGCTGTGGGAAGAACTGGTTTGGTTTTTATGAGCAGCATTCCTTGATACAAGGTACTTCTGCAATGCACTGAAAGGCACATAGATGCACTGCACAGAGTCAGCCAGGGACCAGGAAAACTTGTTCGCCTGGTCTAAGTGATACCTCTCCCAAACTCTGGCTTGCTCCCACACCTCTTTCCTGATAACTACGGGTCACAGGGCTTTTACTTTGAACACAACACACACATGCAGACATTATCTCTGTCACTAGGCTAAAATTAAAAATGTAATTTTGAGTTCTGAAAAGTGTGATGCAAAAGTGCACAAGTAGTACCCTTCCAAATACATTGGAAATCTCTGGTATTACCTGTGATTTAACACAAAAGAGAAAATATGGTGTATGAAGTATGTGTTTATATGCATATATGTATTTCTTTTCAGAAAAAAACACACATTTAACATTCAGTATTTGGAGGAAAGTCACAGCTTTAGTTCTGAGAATTAGCACCTATTAGTGAACACACCGCATTTGAAATGGCCACAGCTGCTTGACAAATACACTTCTCAGAGAGCTCTCAGCTCCAGCAAATTATGTAATTTGCTGTATTACCTCTGTATTTTGTTAATTTATGCTCCCAAAATCAGAACATTTCTTTTGCTTATAAGGTCATAATAGGGTGGTAATTACATTTGCTTATGTCACCAGATGCTTGTGTTTAACAAAATCTGGCTTTTCCCATTGCAGCACTGGCCTGATGCACTCACTTTATGGGCATGTCTGAAGCAGTGTTAGCATTCTAGACTATGAATATAACTAACTTGCTTTGGGTTTTGCCATTAGTGGATCTCTTGCTTTTTTAGCAGCACCAACTGTCTTGATTTTCAAGTCAAGAATGTTGTTGGTGAGGCAAATTTAGCAAGCAATTTTTCCGCCCAACCACGATTCGTATTAGTGTTACTGAGCCACCTGCAAGCCACCCTTTGTCCTCCACAAAGAGAGGGTACAGCTTTGTGCAAAAGTCTGCTCAGTTCCCTTGCTCACCTCAATCTTCCCTTAGCAGAAGTAGAAAAGAGGGAAGATGGACAGTTTAGATAGACAGGGTTAGGCAATGGGATGGGCAAAATCTGTAGTCTGTTTCTGTCTCTGCTAGAGATTTCCCATGCAACCATGGGTGAATCACTGAATTACTTTCTGCCTTTTCACCCCATCTGCTACAGTGATAGAATTTCCTTCCTCTTTTTGTTTTTCTTGTTTTGTAACCACTTTGCTGTAATGCAGTGGGGTTGCAATTTTCCTGAAATACATATAACTTTTAAACAACTCATAGCTTTTCTCTGCTGAACTTGGAATGAATTAGATTTCAGGAACTAGCATTTGCCAACACTCTAAGTTGTAAGATGACTTCAGCCAGATGTTTGCTGTGTTAATCTAATTTTCTCAAAAATCATAAACTGGGAATCTACAGTAAAGAATACAAAGAGTGAAAGGAATTTCTAAGTCATGACCATGTGAAAATAAAACAAGAAGCATTTGCAGAAGCTTCTTTTTCTCCATGCAGTTGTTACTAGAGAACTGTGAGAGTATTTTTTCTCTTTAAATGGTATTGCAATAACCAGTAAAAAGGCCATTTTGTTTTATAGCCATTCAGTCCCACAGTATTGACTATACTTGCTTAATTCCCAACTTGTACTGCAGTGCATTTCAAAGAAATAATCTGGTTTTTGTTTTTTAGAATATAGAGCTCTCATTTGATACCTTTAGCACATTTAATGTTTCAGCTGTGGATTCAGAATTCATTCTTTCACATACAGTTTAAGTTTTAGAAAAATCTTTAAAAATTTTAGTGTGATAAGCATCACAACTTACAACATTTCAAGTATTGTCATCTTCTGATAGATGCTTAATGTTATTGATCAAAAAACAGCAACAAGAAAAGTTTCAAACCTATTAATATTGCAGCTACAAACTAAAGAGTGTTAGCTGAAGAGAAGAAAGACACAGACTATATGAAATAAAAACCATCCCAAAGACAGATATACAATAATTACAGGGTTTGAATTTTTGCATTTGTGTACTTCATTCTTTAATTAAACCAAATGATCTTAACATACACATATCAGGAAAAATTAGGACAAGACTGAAGACTCACTTTTTTGATATAAAATATCTGTTTTACGTTAACATTTCTATTTATATTCTCATTTCTAAATGGTAGCACCTTATGAAATATGTCCTGAAGACTATTTGATGTCAATGGTGTGGAAAAGGACCGCAGCCGGGGACATGGCATTCAATCGATGTCCTCTCAATGCCACAGGTACGGTATTACTTTGACATTATATGGTGATAAAATGGGGATAAATTTTTGCATTGCGTTTTAGACGTAATCATTACTAGACTCGTATACATATGTATATATGCATATATGTGAATATATCTATATAAACCCCACATATTTACTCATGCATATACATACATATAGTGTGTATATATATAAAAATATACTGTGTCTCTTATAGCTTAAACATATGCATGGGTCTGTGGTGAATATATATATATACACAAACATATATGCATTATATCCAGAAAGAAAAAGCTGAGAAGAAATCAATTTGACAGGACCTATCAGGCAAAATAATAAAAATTAAGCAAAACAAAAATCTTTTTAATCAAGAAAATACTGCTAAAAACCAACCAAGTGAACACTGAAATGTGTTTCAGAATCTTATACTACTCTCTATATACTGATGATCATTGTATGAAATTGTTTCTCTGTGTGCTTTTGCAATAGCATGGAATGTAGTTTAAGTAAGGATCATTCTTTCCAGTTGCTCTCACTTATACAGATATTTTGTCTTTGTGACTTACAGGCACCACTAGCAGACGCTGCTCTCTCAGTGTTCATGGAGTAGCCTTCTGGGAACATCCAAGCTTTGCTAGATGCATATCAAATGAGTACAGACACTTGCAGCATTCAGTAGGTGCAAAGCCAGCTTTAGTACTTGCTCTGTTTATTCATTACTAATCACTGCTGTGAAAAAAAAAACATACTTATTTATTCTCAAGTCAGATTTCTGATAAGAAATGCCATGAGGAAAATAGACCTAAGAAAGTATAATTTATATTCACATATATTATTCTGATCTTTTTTATTGGTGGTGTTTGAGTGAAAGCAGCTTTGTCTTACTGTAGAAACTGAAAAATGAATCGGATTCCCTTTTTCATGTCCATTGTGTGAAATTTTTATAGGGGTCACAGGTAACACACATATTTTGGTTTATTAGAAAATGAGGTTTACTGAAGGAGTGACTTGCTGAGTAATTTTATAATAACTTGAACTCTTTATTTGCACACTAGGAAGTCAGAAACGGTATTTCTTTTTGCTATCAAATTTGGAACTTCAGCTTCAAATGTAACAATAGGATATTACTATAGGGTAAAAAAAGTAAAGTAGATGAAGAAATATTATGAGGTGGGATTTTTTTAGTACGCTTAACAAAATGTTTCTTTGCAAAGCATATGCATTATACATTTATCTACTGCCTAAATGTTTATATGGATAGATGTAATACATTGTATATATTGCATTATAAATACATGACCATGCTACACACTAGGTATATTGATTACATTCTATTTCCCCAGCCAAAGCATTCAGCCAGGTTAATACTATTGTGGGAAGAGCTCCTTTGCAGATTCTCGTTACAATGGGTTTTGCCTGCATGTATTGGGTTTGCGTGGCAAGGTTTCAGTAGTGGGGGGGGCTACAGAGGTGGCTTCTGTGAGAAGCTGCCAGAAGCTTCCCCCATGTCCAATAGAGCCAATGCCAGCTGTCTCCAAGGTGCACCTGCAGCTGGCCAAGGCCAAGCCCATCAGCGACAGTGGTAGCACCACTGTGGTAACATATTTAAGAAGGGGGGAAAAAACTGCACAACAGCAACTGCAGCCAGAGAGAGGAGTGAGAATATGCAAAACAACTCTGCAGACAGCAAGGTCAGTGAAGGAGGAGGGGGACGTTGTTCTTAATCTGCCTCCTTTTCCAAAGGCCACTGCTCCATTAATCATTCAGCAGAGGGGCACTAATACAGCTGTGTGCTTCATAACTTCCCAAACAAGTGCAACACTTCTGTAGCATGTTTAAAAATCTTTGGTAGCTTGAAAAGTGGTAGCCTGGCTGACATTCCTCCAATCTGGCTTCCCACTTTTGAGAAGAGATTTTGATTAATTCCTTTGAGCTGCTTTTCTGTTTCATTAGATTCCAACTTAATTGAGGCCTGGGATTCAGTTTCAGGGTAAGCCAAAGAAAGCATTATTCTTAAAATAACACGGAGTAAATTGTCAAAACAATTTTCCCTGCTACAGAGGAACTTCCCTATTTTATATAGCTGCCTACATCCCTTTAGTGTTCATGTTGGAAAAAAACAACTGAAATTCATTGTAACTGTTTTGCATTTTATATTTTAGATATTTTATTTTTTTGCAACAGCTGCATATAGTATGTCTAAATGTGCTTTATGGGTATGGACAGCTATACATTTGTATTTAATTTGCTTAGAAACTGTATTTTGGTTTTGAATGCTAATAATGTAATATTGCAGAACAAAAAATTCATATTTTGCGAGAGAAAACATTGAGATATTTCAAAGTGAAGCAAATTACTTTTACTTGCTATTTTTGCATTTAAATATCTCAATCTTCTGAAATATTTAAATGATACTGAAATATTTTAAAGGATTTATTCTTCTTGACTTGCCTGAACAGAAGACCATTCCTTTAGAGTTTTATTCCTCTGATCAACGCTCCTTGTGGTACTGACTCTGTAGTGATATTCAGCCTTTTCTTTTTATGCTATTGCTAGAAGTCATTCCTAAGCAACTGCAACAGTGGTAAAAGCTCTTTCATGTTATTCACTGGCTTGACTTACCTGGCTAACTTTTGGTGAGGCACTAATATTTTTTGAAGAGCTGGCACGAAGGAATCATTGTTGAACAAAGTAAGGCATTTCTAGCCCTGATGAAATTTATCTGTTCTTCTACATTTCCTTTTTTAAAATATTAAATATTATTAGACCACACTGTGAAATTATCTTTTGCCAAAGAACGTTTAAAAAGCATCTTTAAAATTACACAAGCATCTAAACATCATCTTACTGCTGCACAAAATTTCAGGCTAGCTTATATGCATACAAATTAAAGGAGAAAAGTGGATTTCTTCTACACTTGGGAGCTGTTCACAGAGAAAATGAGCTTGTCTTACATCTGACTGCATCTCAAAGTGAACAACACAGCATATTAAAGAATCGTAGAAAATAGAGGTAAAGGCCTATAAGGTCATCGCCCTGCAAATCTAGGCTTGTCCCCCCACGATACATCTGTCAGCTCTATAAATCTCTGAAAATAGGGCTTTATAAGGAAGCTGCTGACAGACGGTGTTGCTATAATAAATATGTGTGCTTATGAAAGCATTTATGAGATGCCTCAGCATGCTTAACTTGCCAGTAATGTTATTTTACCAACTCAGACCAGGAGTGGTGAGGGGTGTAACTCAGTTGTGTGAATGTTCCTATAAAATCAGAGTCTGAGCTTTCATTTCTTACCTGAAATCCCTAAAACAAGAATAGGTGTATAGTCTTCAAAAGTGATATTTCTGAAGTTGATGTAAAGCAGTTGATATACATACAATACTTAATACATTAAAGCATGCCCACCTGGAGGAATACAGACAGGTCCCTGTCTCTTTGTCCTCCCAAGAAGACACATATGATTCAAAACCAACCCAGAAGGCATGTAGTTGAATTCACGTGGTGCTGTCTCCAAGGACATGCTCTCTAAAGGAGAGCATTTCATATGCCAAGAGCCAGAGAATACTGCCTTGGCCACAGACCCTGCTGACCTGGCTACACAAATTCTGGACTGGAAGCTTATAGTTCTACTGGTAAATAAACTAAACAGGGTGGCTTCCCAAGCTTAAACACTGTCCCTCCAGTATTGTATACTGTCTACCTGTTTATCTGTTAGCAAACTCCCTGACATGATTTAAGACCAATTAATGAGCAGTCTCCCAAATTATGTCTAGCACCCTTCAGAGGAGAGCATGGCAGAGAGAAAATTCACAGCAGGCAATAAAACCATCATTTTCTGGGACAGGGGAGGGAATGGGAGTTTAGCTTGAGGGATACAAGCTGTCTGTGCTAAATGGCCTCAGGGCTAAACAATATTCCTGTAGCTATTTTATTTACCTGTGTTTATATAGTAAAAATACCTTGCATTTGGGTAGCTTGGACTGTGAGTAGAAAAGTTTGTGCCAGTATGTGTCCATACTGGAGTACTGTGTCCAATTCTGGGATCTCTAGTACTAGAGGGATATGATGCTACTAGAACAAGTCCAGCAAAGGGCCACTGAGATGCTTAAGGAACCGGAGGATCTCTCCTATGTGGAAAGGCAGGGCACTGGCACCTCAGAAGAAAGCGGGGTTTTCCAGCGGTTAAATGGAATTGTCTAGATATGTGGACCACTTTTTGATACATATATCAAAATATTGTACTTAATATTCTATTACAACAGTTTCAGAGTAATTCACAATCATTAATTAATATATCTCCTCAACATACGGTTGAGATCAGGGTCTACTGCATCTCCATTTTTCTCTGATGTGGAACTGAGGGAGAGGAATTAAGCAGAAAATTCATCTCTGGTCTTCTGAGTTAGAGCCTACCCACTCTTCCTTCTTAATGTTCATACCTTGCCAGCACAGCACAGAAAATCTCTGGCATGGTAAAAATATAATAACTACAGAGCCTCTGAAGAGAGTATACACTGGAACATGATGAAACAGTGAAGGGGAATAGTTTGACTTGTGGAGTGGAGATTGGCAGTCAGCTTGCATCTTTCGAGGGCACAGTGCCCTACACAATTCATGTGTAGGAGCTTGAGTAAAAGCAGTTAAGAGGATGATGCACTTCAGCTATGCCACTGTTGTACAGACTGTACTTTCATAAGTTTATTTTACCTTTTGCGCTATGGAATACAGGTCCCTTTTAAAACTAGGGTTGATAATTAGATCTCTTTGAATAAATAGAACCAATTAGTCATGAATAATTTAGCCAACATTTGGTACAAATCAATCATCAAATGAATTCAACAAATACCATTTCACCAGCTTATACAGCTGGTTGACTAACATGAAAAAATTTTCACTGAACAAATTAGGGGACAAAAATGCTAAAATCCATGAAATAAACCCTTGGGAAATTATTTGGCTAGCTCCAATAATAATACATAGAGAACGTAATTAGGATTATTCTTACTAAGCATTGTAAGTGGAAAATGCAAAGTGATAAATAGGTATGCTTTGCCTTTTGGATTCATGAACTCAGGAATCCAGCAATAACTTGATGAACAGAAAAAGAAGCATCACAGATTATATATCAGGTTTTGTTCTGGATTTCTTATATTGCCCTAGTGTGTTTGCAGTACCTGCAGCTTTGCATTAAGAAAATGATCTTAGTCAAGAACGGTTTCAGGACTGTTACCAGACATCTTTGCAGATAAGAAGGAATATTTTGCCCCAGGATGCGCAATTTGTTAAATGTGTTCTTGAGAAAGAGGAGATTACGGCAAAGAAGGTCTGCCAAGTATCTGTTTTATTGTGGATGAAGTAGTCATAAGGATGAATAAGTTCTAGGATGGCAGGGGATATCCTTTCTTCATTTCCTTCTGGATAGTTCTTGGTCACATACTGATCACCAGATTTCAGTTAATAGGGAGGAATTTCCCTCTTTTCACTAGTTCCAGATTATATTCTCAGAATTTGGAGGTGTTTTCCCCTCTGTGGGATAGACATGGTTTGGGTTTTCAGACCATTTTAACAAATCAATTAGTGCTATAGCAAAAATTATGGACCTTGTTAAAGTCTGTTCTCTCTTTCTATCTTTGGCAGATCGTTTCATTTTCGGGAAACTGAACTCCTTTGGTCTAACTATCATATTTTAATCTCTTTAAAGAGTATCTGTTGATACCTTAATGTACTGTTATTTATAGAAAGGCACCTTAGAGGATGATCTGATCACCCAAACTTACACTGTATACTATTATAAAATATTCTCCTTATTGCTTACTATCTTCTCTTGATCTGGAAGCAGAAGACGGTCTGCCTAATTATTTTACCTAAAATTGTTCACTTGAGCCAGTGCTTAGTTAATTTCGAGTAGTATTTTCCAAGATATTTTTTCACAAAAGAAAGATATCTCCAAAATATTCTAAAGTATTATTCTGCATACATGGAGTTTTGTAAGTAGATCAGACATTACACAACTCCACTGTCTGAATATACAGTCAAGTCAGGTTTAGCATCACCATGAGAGATTGAAAACTGAATCTTGTGGCACAAAGAAATTAAAGCAAAAGGCATAGTGCATGTGTGGATTTTGTCTGCCACAGTCAAGCCACCTGGGCTGTGTAATGGATACTTTGAGACAGACCAAACTTCAAATTTAGTCCTTTGCATGTATTTAATTTCTAGCATTTCAAATGTATGTTAGTAAGATACTAATTTTTCTTGCTGCAACAATTGTTTAGTATATAAGGTAATATCTAACTGCTGGTTTGGTCTTTATTGCTTTCTAGACGTTAAGTCTAGAAAGGGACTGTCATGATTAATTATTGCGACTTCTCTTCTTGAACTAGAATATCCCTAATAGGAAGACATCTAGTCTTCACTGTAAAAAGTAATGTAACAGAGAATGCATTCTCAAAGACTTTTTTTTTCCCAATTTTTATTTCTCCTATTCTTGCAAGTTTCATCCAGCACACCTCAAGTGGTTTGGATCAGCAGAGAAATTTCATGCTCTGCTTTGATGCTTTGATTTATTTTTTTTTATTTTTTTTTCTTTTACTTCATTCATTTGGATAAACAAGGTACAATCTTTCCTGAGAATAAGAAATTCAACTATTTGTACTGGATGTGAGTGACTGCAGGACCAAGAATAGAATCAGTGATTAAAAGCCCACAAGCCTACCTCAGATGCTGTCTGAGAAAAAAACAGTCACTGAAATGCCTCAAAAAAGAGTTATTTTCATTTTCATACTCCCGCCTATCAAATTTGAAACTCTACAAACAAGAAGATTAAGAAGCAAGACCCAGCATTGGGAATGTCCTACATCATCCTTTGTATGAACAACTGCTTCTGGGAGGCATAGCTAAAGACTTCTTCATCTATTCTCAATCCATTCCATGGATGACAGCCACCTAAATTAGAAAAAAAAAAGAAAACAAACAAAACCAAACAAAAAACCCAAACCAGAACAAAGAAACTACTCCGCCCTTAACCAAGGTCCCCAAAATATAAAAATAATTTAAAAAAACCCAGCCCAAGAATCAAAGGACTTGAATCACAGCTCATGGAAAAGGTGAAAATTACATAAAAATAGCTTGGTGTGGAAGAGCTATGAGTTTTCTTATCTTACGAGATCTTTATTAAATGAATATCTGAAACCTGTGACCATTTTTAATGAAAATCATTAATGAATAAGATCTTACCATGGAGTATTAGAACCTGATTTTGTGTACATGTAGAAAACACTTGAATATATAGGGCTATTTCTATTTTCTTCTCTCTTATGCATGCGTTCTGAGTGACAGGATTTATTGAATCAGAAAAAAAGACAATTTTGTGAAGGATCTGTTAAAAAATATAGGTAACATATCACTAACTCACCACACACTGGTGAGGTCACTTTAGCCCTTTTGCCTAAAGTAAGACTTCCTCTAAATGGCTTTTGGACACTTTAGTTTAGAAGAGATTTGTATTATGCTCATAAATAATGAGGAAGACTAAAGCCTGTCATCAAGAGACTTTGTTTCTGAAGGTCATCTCCAATATTATCAGAAAATCTCTTCTAATGCAGCTCATTTTCTAAACCTGTGTATCACCTGGATGATGAAATTCTTCATTTAGTTGCTTCAATAAAAGTAAGGAACTAATTTATGCCAATTTGAGTGATATAACACCCAAATCAAACACGCATTTGTGCAAACTGGGCTGCTTTTCTATTAGAAAGAGGAAGTTGGAAAAACAAAAAAAACTCTTAACTCTTCAGTCTTAGGAAGGAAAAATCTGCATATGAAATATGACACTGGTGTCAAGATATTAGCACTTATGAAAGAGCATGGGAAAGAGCAGGTGAATCTTTTCGTATTAAACTGATAAAACAGCTATGAAAATGCATTTCTGCTGCTCCTAATTCATACCATAATTTTGTTTTCCCTTTTTCCACAGCAGTGTTATTCACAATTTTGCAAGTGCTCGGCTAAAATATAATTTGATAAAAAGAACTCTGAGGTGAATAATGATTTGTTCAGCTGCAGCTCATTAGAGATGATTTTGTTTTTCCATATTATATTACAAGGGCAGCACATCAGCCTGTTCATGTCCTCCTCAGTGAAATGGCTGCTGTACTCTGGGGAATGAAAGGCTTCCTCCTAAAAATTTTACTGCTCCTTTTTTGCTAGTTTAGTGCTTCATTTCTTTTTATATAGCTGTAGAGAAAAGCAGCCAGGCTTAGTTTTGTAGATTTGAATGTGCAGGCCTCAATAACAACATTTTTCTTCTTCCTCTTTCTATGCTTTTATTGGTATAGGCCAGCTCTTCATCTTCAGCTTTGCAGCCTTTCATAGGCAGTGGGGGTTATATTCATAAATGATCTGCTTGCCTTGCCTCGCCCCCTTCGTGAGCCCAGAATCTGCAGGAATCAGCTCTGTTTTGTCATCTCCAAATCTTGACAGGAGGATGGTAAACTGTTTTCTCTCATCAGAAAGCAACTGATCAAGAGATTGTGTCAGGCAAAAGTTTCCACATGCATCACTGACATTTCCTATCCTAGCATGGGAGATGATTACAAATTCAGAAAATAAACTAATTACTTCAGTGTTGGTGTTTTTTTGATGGTGGTGGCACTCATGTGGTTATGAGGAAACTCTGCCTTCTCTGCCCTGCAAAATCCATTGCACAGACTGGAATGTTGTTTTTTGAGTGCTTTCAACACCATGTTATAAAGTTAGTATGGCATTCTAAGATCTCCTAACAGATCTGGACAAGCTGGAGAGTTGGGCATTTGAGTTTTGGGAAAGTTGGGAGTTTTTGAGAGTTGGGAAATTCAACAAGGGCTGCACGTGGGGAGGAATAACCCGCTGCACCAGGACAGGTTGGGGGCTGAGCTGCTGGAGAGCAGCTCTGAGGAGAAAGACCTGGGAATCCTGGTGGACCATAGGATGCCCATGAGCCAGCAATGTGCCCTTGTGGCCAAGAAGGCCAGTGGCATCCTGGGGTCCATCAAGAAGAGTGTGGCCAGCAGGTCGAGGGAGGTCATCCTCCCCCTCTGCTCTGCCCTGGTGAGGCCCCATCTGGAGCACTGGGTCCAGTTCTGGGCTCCCCAGTTCAAGGAGAGGGAACTGCTGGAGAGGGTACAGCAGAGGGCTACAAAGATGATGAGGGGCCTGGAGCGTCTCCCTTACGAGAAGAGGCTGAGGGACTTGGGTCTTTTTGGTCTAGAGAAGACTGAGGGGGAATCTGTTCAACACCTATAAATACTTAAAGGGAGGGTGTCAGGAGGATGGAGCCAGTCTTTTTTCAGTGGTGCCCAGTGACAGGACAAGAGGAAATGGGCATAAACTTGAATATAACAAGTTCCACCTAAACATGAGGAGGAACGTCTTTACTGTGATGGTGGCAGACTCCTGGAACAGGCTGCCCAGAGAGGTGGTGGAGTCTCCTTCTCTGGAGACATTCAAGCCCACCTGGACACATTCCTGTGGGACCTGCTCTGGGTGGCCCTGCTTTGGCAGGGGGTTGGACTAGATGATCTCCAGAGGTCCCTTCCAACCCCATAGCATTCTGTGATTCTGTGATCTGCTTCACTCTCTGTAAATAAATGTGCACTTCATCAAAGAGAGGAAATAATCCAATACTTCAGCCACTCATATGAAATATGTATGCTAGAAAACAACTGCTCCATCCCAAAGGTATGGCTGCTTCTTTCGTAACTGTCTGTATTACAATAGGCACCAGAAATAAGCAGCTTAGGATCAGGAGAATGAAATGTGTTTAAAGCTACTGTGGTACCTTCTCCACTAATGAAATTCTAGTTGCTCTTGCCAACATACACGTGCACTCCATTCTTAGAGATGCTTAGAGTGGCAGAAAACATTTACCTTCTATTCTGCATAAGCATGTCACAACTTAATTCAATTGGATAAGTTGCTTTTCTTTCCTTCTGCTTTTGAATATCTGATTTTTAATAGCCAACCCATCCCACTTGTTAAATTCAAAGAAAAGTCCCCCTATCATCTCAGCATCCATAATCATCTTTCCATGTTTGCTTTACCAAAGAGTAATCAGTGTGTTAGATGAAATGTGCTCCTGTGGTTTCTGCTGCTGCTATCTCTGCTGCAGCCATCAGCAGCTGAGTTTTCCCCAATCACACTGATATTCCAAATCAACCAGCACTGCAGCCAACAGGTGAACTCCACTGGGTTATGGACAGAGAGAAAACAAGAGGTGAAGGCCATTTAGGAACTCATTAAAGAAAGAATTAATGTCATTTTTCCTTAAAATCTACCAGAACTTCGGGAACCTTTCCTCTCACCCAGCTGCAGAATGACTGCAGGATCTGGCTAGGCAGCTAGCTGCAAAGCAGTGCTCACAGCATCTTACTTTTACAGTCCTTCCCCTGCTTTTTTTTGGTCCACTACTTCGTTTGTTGTATTCCTCCACCATGTTCAAGCTCAGATTTCCTAAGTATGTGAGGCACAAAGGATTTTTCTCTTGCCCATTACTTAACGTAGTACCCCCATGCAGAAATTCGGGCTCCCCAGTCATGTTAATTTCCTTGAAGAAACCATTGTGGTTTGTCCTGTAAACAGGAGCGTCATTGGAATGACTGTATAGAAACATAAAATCAAAGAAGTACAGAAATTGGTCGAATCAAATAAATATACAAATTAAAGCCCTTAATCAGAGCTTTATGTTTTAGGGACACATACTTATCAGGATGGCCATGTACTACAAAAAAAAAAGAAGGACAACTCATTTATATTATGTCCCTTTGTGACCCCCAGCCTCAGCCATTCAGTCAGCATGGAGAGCCAGGGAACTTTACCTCAAGCCATGTTATGTCTGTCATGGAATGAAAATAACCCTGACAGAGTCCTCATTCTCTTTTTTTCTCTCAGCTCTTGCTCTTGTCACGTTGCAATACACATACATAACACTAATCCTGAAGACATGCCCTCTGGTTAAAAAAGGACACAACAATAACAACAACAAGATCTCTCACACAGCATGCCAACGTGAGCAGGATTTAATCACAGATAATTGGAGCGTTTAATAGCAGTACTTAATAAAAGAATAATAGAAATCCTGGTCAACAAAGACAGTGATAAGTATAAGGAGAAAAAAAAAAAAAAGCACTCCCAAAAGAAGTGATCTGTTTAATGAATATTCATTTCTCATCCCTAGAGCCATTTGTTGCTCTATAGAACAGCAGTTGTATCTATTCAAAATATCTATTAAGATATTTTGTTGAATCCATGCAGAAATCAAAATACTGAAACTTTATAATTGCTTTCTGTGTCACCTATTTGGTGGTTTTATCTCAAGGGCTAGAATATGTGACAATATTGATGGTGATAAAAAAAATAGAATTATGGAAAGCGTAAAGTAGCAAAAAAAAAAAAAAGAAAAAATCTCCGGAGCAAAATAATAGGAGTCTTCTTGTGAAAGAGAGAAAGAGGGTAGACAAGGAGCCAGGTATCCCTCTGAACTTTTCACATTCTTCTTCTAAAAACAGACTTTCACAGATGCTGGATGATTTTTTTTAAAGATTCTCCAATACACCTCATCACACATAGAAGAGCACATACAATCTCTCTAATGTTTGTGCAGAGATTCAGTTTGACTGAGATTAATGTCTAAAACAGCACAGGACTGTGGGACTAAGCTGGCTCCTTGCCTCTAAAAACAAATCACTAGTTTGAGGAGTATTTTGCCTAAGAAAATTTAGAAGTGTATGATAACGGGACAGCTGTTTGAATGTAGTGAAATAATCCTCAAAGAATCATAGAATCATCTAGGCTGGAAGGGACCTTTAAGATCATCTAGTCCAACCTAACTCTGATTAAAAAAAAAAAAAAAAGACCAAAAGAAAACCATATGAAAAAAAAACCCTCATCACTAAATCATGTCTCTAAGCACTACGTCAACCCGTCTTTTGAAAACCTTCAGGGATGGTGCCTCAACCACTTCCCTGGGCAGCCCATTCCAATGTGCAATAACTATTTCTGTGTAAAAATGTTTCCTAATCTCCAATCTGAGCCTCCCCTGGTGCAACTTGAGGCCATTTCCTCTTGTCCCATCGCCTGTTCCTTGGGAGAAGAGACCGACCCCCCCTGGCTACACCCTCCTTTCAGGGAGTTGGAGAGAGCGAGAAGGTCTCCCCTCAGGCTCCTTTTCTCCAGGCTGAACACCCCCAGCTCCTTCAGCCTCTCCTCACAAGACTTGTGCTCCAGACCCCTCACCAGCTCCGTTGCCCTTCTCTGGACCCGCTCCAGCACCTCAATGTCAAAAAAGACATTGGTGGTGAGGGGCCCAAAACTGGACACAGCCCTCACCAGTGCCCAGTACAGGGGGACCATCACCTCCCGAGTCCTACTCCCCACACTGTTCCTGACACAGGCCAGGATGCTGGTGGCCTTCTTGGCCACCTGGGCACACTGCTGGCTCGTGTTCAGCCAACAGTCAACCAACACCCCCAGGTCCTTTTCTGCCAGGCAGCTCCAGCCACTCTGCCCCCAGCCTGTAGCGCTGCAGGGGGTCGGTGGGACCCAAGGGCAAGGACCCGGCATTTGGCCTCATTCTTCTTTTCATCAACATAAATTTAGAATAAATTCTTTAAAGCACAGGGTTGCAGTGATTTCAGCTGAGTGCACAGGGGCAGATTGAGGTGCAGTATCCGCAGGAACTTGGTGTGGCAGATGACACACCACAACAGTGGATAAAAGCAGGAAGGTAAAAGTTCAGTTTCAGGGCACTCCTTAAACTTTGATGTTTCTGGTTGGGGTAAATTGTAGGGGGCATTTCTTTGGTTTCAGAATATTTGTAAGGACTTGTTACAGAATTGTAGAACTGAAAGGAAATTAATGAGATTATCCAGCCCAAACTTCTGTCCCATCAGAATCAACTATACTTGCATTATTCCAGCATTTTGTTTTTCTTGACTGTTATTATGACCTCTAATAGGAAAAAATGCACTATAAGGTACACTATTTTGTTTATAGTTGAAAAGTTTTCCTTAATATATATCCTTAATATTCCTTGAAACAATGTCTACCAATTAATTTTTCCCTCTTCTATTATAAACAAAGAGAATATATTCCCTCTCTACAGAAACTGTTTATTTATTAGAAATGTATTTATTTATTTATTTATTGGCACTATCTAGATGGAGATTACTAACTATTTTCACTGATGACAAAGGGGAAATTTGTTTTGTATTGCTGTAGCAATCTCCTGCATAAAATGGTGAGTGTGTAGAAAAGGAAAAACACCCTTATATGACATTAGATTATGAATGTTCAAATGTAAACCTGAAGACGCCTAGCTGTATCTTTAGACACTACTCTGTTTCTTTTAAAAGAGGGATGAAATAATATTCTTGAGCACTGAAACAATCTGAAAATAAACAAATAAATTGTAAATAATTATATTAAGGGAAAGCAAATGAAACATCTAGATTCTGTACTAAAGTAGTTAAAGGACTGTCTGCCAATAATCAGACAAAATAGCCTGTAATGAAGTTTTTGTCACATCTGAAAGAGTTTTCTCACAATGACATCACATTATAGATAAAATATCAGCATGCTGCATGAGTCCAGTTCAGTGCAGGATTATACCTATGGGAATATTTCAGCTGCCAAAAATATATTTTCTGCCTTTTTAATTTATGTGCCTAACTTTAAGCACACAGATTTCATAATTTTGCTTCCAACCTTTCTGAATCTCAATATTGGTAGCTATAAAAGCATGATTAATGCAAAATCATTAATTAATAATTATTGAGGGGGTAAGATTAGAAGCCACAAATTTCAGGTAATGTGATTCAGAGCATTCAAGATAGGATTCCATGTGCTCCGGATTGTTCTGTAGAGGAATCAACACTCTCAAGACCTTTTAGGTTTTTCGTACATTTGTGTAATTCAAGTGGCTATTATAGGTGATACGAATATTCCTTCCTGTTCTCCATCTTAAGAGCATTATGAAAAATATTTTACAAATTACTGGTGTTGGGTTGTGCAGATGCTAAGCAAAATTGTTTGCAGATTGTGAGCAATTTCAGGATGTACTTTTATTTCAAACTATCTTTCCTCACTTCTGTCAAAGGCTTCCTAATTTGGGTGCTTGTAGTCCCCACTTTCATAAAATATATTAATGACATGAATCCAACATCATCCTAAAAAATAATGAAAAAAGGATGGTGGTGCAGTTACTCTTCAAATTAATGACTCTTTTCAATCTTTTATAGGTTTCTTGAGAGGTCGTTGTTTTCTGTCCTTTTAAACCATGCCTAGCTGTTAAATTTGTAGTAATTATTATGCAGTAATAAATTTGTACTCCAATGCCAAAGGCCTAGGAGCTCTGACTTTGTAAAGACGCATTTTTATTATATCATACTTTCTGATAAATCGAGGGACAAAGGACGTTGGACCCTGAGTCAAAGTCCAGTTAAACATTTTGGTAGTTTTTCAAATATGCAGCCATATAGTGCAGGCAGCTGGAGGTTGGGCTGACAACTGAAGTATCACTTTAACAGCTGCTTCATTTCACTGTCTCTCGGCTCATAAACTTTAATGAGCCTGCCTGTAAGACCACTAAAAAATGACCTTCACAGAGAACTACAAGGACCTACAGTGGTGACCATAAATAGCATTCTTGGACAGTGCATAATATCACAGTGACCATAGCACAGCAGTATAGTGAAAAAGACATTATACTAACTCCTGATGAAAAAATTCCTTATTTTTACACTGAAAGATTCTTGTCATAGCTGTGCAAGTAGTCCACTACCTTCAGCTCTCACTAATCTGGACATCTTCATTAGCTTTAATCATGTTGCACCATTTTATATCAACTGAGTGAATGGTCTGTGATTTTAACATTGTGTATAGGAGCTGTAGGCTGCCTTTCAAGAAAATATATTATGTAATACATACTGTAATACATAATATACATACCTATCTAATATGTAATAATATAATACATATGTAATACATTATGCAATAAATGGATAATACAGAGGCTGCTAATTCTTGCCTTGTCCTGCACGTTGCTTGCCAGACTGCAGTCAAAACTTTCTATTAATAAACTCTAGTTTTCACTCACTTTCCTTACCTAATGCACATTGCAACCTTCAGGTTTGTTGTGCCACTTCTGAAGGGTGTGCTGCTAGTCCAACTCGAGGTAGTGTGAGCCTGGAAGGGTAGCTGAAGATGAGGGAAAGGAACTTCTGGGTTGGAGCTTGAGAAGGTGAAGGAAAGGTGCTCACCAAGCTGCCTACGAGTGGTGTGGCCCAAGGGAGGAGAGGCACTTGTGCTGGCAAGCTGAGCTCTCTGAATTTGCTGGGTTTTTTAAGAACAGTTCCAAATTGAGCTGTAATTTTAAGAGCCAATAATTTTGAGGTGCTTTAAACCACCTGCACCCCAACTCTGGCTACTTCTGAAGTAATAGAATTTATTAAATAGTAATTATTACTTCTGCAATAATTTAGTCCTGTAGTATTGTGAGCACTTGCTAGACCTTTTTTATCAGTGTGTCAAAAAGCAATCAAAGTGTCTTGCTGAAGGCACTATAGGGTACACTAGAGCTCTCACTTCTACTGCTAGAGAGCTATGATATTTTTCGCTGAAAAGAGGGCTTTACTTGCTCAAAAGCTTAAGTAACAGGTTTAGACTGGCATCATTTAAATTTATTATTTGCATTCCGAAACAGCTGAGACCAAGAATGATGTATGCTATGCATGGTCCAAACCAACAACAAATTGGCCCCTGTGGTCTTTAAAATGTGATTTTGAAGTCTAGCAGAAGCACGGAAAAACAAATGCGGGGGTGAACATACAGATGGAGCAAAAGAAAGCAAAATAATCCAATATAAAATAGTATGTGGAATAGTTCAACAGCTTTCCTACCAGTGTTTTATACAAGCATAAGAGTGCAGTAGAGTTTTTATGAGAAGTGATCATTTTGCTGCTGTTACTGGAATGAAAAGAACCGCTTTGTTATCTCTTAAGCTCTGCCTTCAAGTTGTGTGATGCCTTTCCCACAGCACATCCCGAGGCATGTGTTAGATTTGGGGGTTCAGCTTTGTGGACTATCTTTTATGATGTATGTCTTTTGGGCTTGATTAAAGACTCACTGAACATTATTAATCCTCCAAATCCGGAAATACACTCTGGGGTCAAAGAACAGCTGGATGAGTTCTACTACTCTGTTACCGTGCTAGCTGATGCTCTTTTAATTTGCTACCCAGAAACAGCGCCTGAGCAGATGAGGCAAATGGCAACATTTCACAGGAAAAATCACAAATCAAGTTCTTGTTTGCTTTTGCTTGTTCCCAAGAAAATAGTTCATAATGTTATGTATACACTATCACATTCCTGAATTTCCTCAAATGAGGTTTTTTCCATTTTTCACACCTTTTTCTCCACTATTATTTTCCTGCAAGATTACTTTCAAAACCTCATTCAAAAATTAATAGAAAGTGCACAAAAGGATTTCTGAAGCTTCTTGACTAATTACTTATTACCGTATTCCGAAGACCGAGGGAGGTATTTCTGCTGAAATATTTGTTTAAAAAAAATCAAGTTTTTGATCAGTTCTCCTCACTGAATTTTTTCTTGAAAATATTTGATTGTGCAATTGTGTTTGTAACCCTGTACTCATGGTGTAGAATAGATTCATTCCCTGTCCATGCTGCAGTGGGCAGGTGTTCTCCCAAGTCGTAAGTATTTCTAGGGACTGGGTAAGCCTGTTGTGGTCCATTACAATCCACAGCTGCCACGATGACCTAAGGCCATAGACATAACTTGAAGCAGACACTTTACCCAGCCCCAGCTGCCTTACATATATCTAGTTTATCTCAAGACCAATGTACCCAAAGTATGGTCCAGCAACATGAAAAAAGTATTCAGATCATGTATGTCAGAGGATGATTGTGTTTTTTAAATAGCTTTCATGAAAGTTATTTTGAATCTTTTAATCACTGTACTATTTTTACTACATATCCCATCCTTTTATTTGTTTGTTGTTTCATGTTTTTTTTTAAGTAAGCCACACATGTCCACACGAAGTGGCTGGGGAGATCTGGAAGTGACAAAAGGTGTACTTACACCCTTCCTTTCACTTCACTACCAAATTGTGTTACATTAGTCGTCCTTCCCTCTGTATGTCACTAATGTGGCCAAGTTAAAAAGCAATTGAAGGTACATTTACAGAGATGGTGTCAGCATTTTGGTTGCCAATTGCACCAAATTTTCTCTTCAGGCCTCCTGCTTAGAGTGGGCTCTATCTCAGGTCATTTATTTTTTCTTTAATTTAGCTTCAGTTTGGAAGAACTTGTGTTTATATACATAAATTCATATGCATATTAAAAAAAAAAAAAAAGAGGTTGTTTAAACCATGCAGTCTTTATAGCATTGGCAGGCCATGTGACACCTTTGTGATACACTATGCATCTTCCTGCAATGCTGAGTCAGCTTTGAGAATTAATCAAATCCACAAGTTCAGCTTCTTTTCAGGATGATTCTTCTACCAGAATATATGGTTTGGATTACATTTATCTCTGGCCCTGTACAGATCTACTGGGAGAGCTACTACTAAAGTATGCTCTCTTGACTGATACATAGGAGAAATTCATAATGTGTTTTGCGTTTCTTGAAAACAACAAGCAGGATTGTTCAAAGTCAGCACCTTTGTGTTGTTAGCACTACAGAAGAGAGCACCATAATCAGTTTACATCTAAACCACTGCTCTTGTATTGACTAGCCAGGATGGACTGGCAGAGATGAAGGTATGTTTCCCTATAGTAAACTAAATTATAACAAGGACTGACTTGGCATTTAACCCTTTCAGAGCTCTTGTTTTTTTAATGAGTGGCAATAGGGGTTGTATGGCTGGGCCTCTGAGGAAGACCAGTTCCCTGCTCCATCATAGCAGGAGATGCAGTCGAAGCCCATGGAGGTAGTTCCTTGGAGAACATGGACGTTGAGAAATTGATTGGTGTCCAAAGTGAACCAAATGGGTGAATCATGACACGTTCAGAATCCTTCAGTATAAAATCCATGATTCTCTGGTAAACGTAATAATTCTGTCATCATAGTCTACTATTTTGTCTTCTCTTTAACAGGGTGAACTTTTTAATAATGGCTTTAATATTTAATGCTATAATAACTTTAATATTTAATTTTTTTAGTTGTGTTTAGAATTCATCATACTTTTTTTCACAGTAAAGTAGGTTCTGATACTCATTTTGTTCTTCTGGTACAGATTAAAGAGCACCTTGCCAAAGGACAGAGGATGTTGGCTGGTGATGGCATGTCCCAAGTAACCAAGACGCTACTGGATTTAACTCAGAGGAAAAACTTTTATGCAGGGGACCTTCTTATTTCTGTGGAAATTCTCAGAAATGTTACAGACACATTTAAAAGAGCAAGTTATATACCTGCATCTGATGGGGTGCAGGTAAGTGAAACATTATAAAGGTATTGTTTTAATTGATGGAGTTTATGTCAGTATACTGCGTGTCTCCTATTTTACCCCCTGAGGAAACGAAATCTTCTGAATGACAGACATAAAACTTCGTTCACATAAAACTAAGATACAAGTGTAAAATAGGAAAAAACTCAACTACATTTAATGAGACAATTATCCAAAACAACACAGCAAGGGAAAAATGTAAAATCCTTTCTTTGTAAAATTTTCAGTATCTTTCCCTTTCAAGGTTTGGTTTAATTGATAGGGATGTTTTGGCATTTTTTTGCACAAGGCAATTCACTAGTGTTGTTTGTTCTAGTTCATTTCAGTTAAAAAATCTCTCCACAGTGTTTAGTTATGTAATTCTGGCATTGCTTCTTCAGTCCAAATACATAAAGCTCATTAAAATTGCACAGGAGTGCTGGATAGTACGTTTGATATGAATTTTCTATTTCACATGTTAGATTAACCCTTCTTGTGCAAGAGGCCAATTAAAAAACTACCAAGGATAAACCCACTATAATTATTTCCAAATAATGGGCGGCACAACTTATTGTGTAATGTTCATTAAAATAAATATTTCACAGGACTTCCAGATCAGGATATTGGTTTAATCTATATCTGAGAATTTTTGACACTTCTCAGACTGTAGGCGTACTGAAAAAGAGTACTAAGAGGTATACGTATATATTATTTATGAAAAAGAGTGTTTTCTGATCATTCATAAATTAATAATGAAGTTATTAATGTGGATCATGCATTCATATTTGTTTGTGTAAAGATAAGAATAGATTATGAATACACTTTTGAGTATCTGCATGCAGATAGTAGAAGTGTCTTGAAAAAGAAAATTTTTTCAGAGTTAAGTTTTCAAGAGCTTGCTGTTATGTTTTGAGTTTCCTTGGCTTTCTGTGCACAAAGAAAAATGAACTTCCATATAAATCGTTTCTTCTTTCGACCTGTAGCTAGCTGAAAGTAATATTTTTTGAACTGTAGTTTTCAAAAAGCATTTTGGTTGGACAATCCTCTTTTTTTTTGTAATTGTATAAGAGTCAATATAATTTCCTACTTTCAGTAAGCTTTACTATTAAGTAGGGTGTTATTTCTGAAAAATTTTAACGCATTCAGCAGTCTGACAGCCCAGTGTGATTTCTTCATGGTTCAGAGGTTCTACCGAACTCTGTGGTAGAACCAGCCTTGAGAAACTGCTCGGCACAAGTGATTTTGTTCATAGGCTTAACAGATCAGGTCATTTGCAGTTTACATACGTTAGAGAGAATTAGATTCTTTTTGCAGTAGTGACAGTGCCAAAAGTTCTGTTCCTTTCAACAACGTAGAGCTGTTCCCAAAACTCATAATAGTATTCTGGCAGAATTTGGAAAAAATTATTAGCACTATTTTAATAATTTTTGATTAATCATTTTGAAGTGAAGAACTGAGAAAAGGCAAAAATTGGTAAACAGTATTCTGAAGGTAATAAGGTAGGATTTCTCAAATCAAAGAAATAGCTGTATTTCAGGATTTAGAGGCCTTTATTGGCACAAAAATGCCAATATTCTTCTTTCTGATGAAGCTCTGTGTCCTGTTCTAATTCCGTTATGGTTTTTGCACTTTGATAAAGAGTAGAATTTCCTAGGTGTCTGGTTTTTTTGTTCTAAAGTAATTCTCAGGAAAGCGTGAGTGAGGTTTAAAATCCCTGAAAGTCATAGTTTATCATTTCACATGATGTCAGAAAAGTAGATTATGAATTATGGGTAATAGTATTTTCAAAGGTCCATACAAAATCAACACTTCCACCTCCAATAAAACTGAGAAAGGAAAAGTATATATGTCAGAGTATATTTGTTTCTTATAGATTCGATCTATCTGGATAGTTCCTCTACTGTCTGCAATCTCTGGCTTATATCCAGTATTAATATTCATTAGTAGTGCAAAAGATGTGATTCAGGGACTCCATAACAAAAAGAATGAACAGAAAAGCGAGATCAGATTTGAAAATTTCAGGTTAATTACTCAAAATGAAGATGCTGCTACCTGATAAAATGACACTTGTTTAGGCAGACAGATACCAAGGGCAAAACAAAGCTTCTAAAGTACGCATCTCTAGTGCCAATTGATTTATTATATGGCTGGTTTTCTTTTTTTCATATTTTAACCTTTTTTGGCAACAATATTTGTGTATACATTACATATATAGTGTCAGGAAGAAAAATAAGCATGTATGAGGCAGTTAAGCACTATGGAAGGTATCCTGCATCGGTGACTAGAACCAGCAGTAGAGTAGCAGAAATAGTGGAACACAAGAGTCATGCAATTATCCCACAAACAAAGGCTTTCTCTTAATATGGGAATGACTTTAAAATGCGCTAAGGCTATGAGATGAACATTGTGATACTACTTGTGCTGAGAGACTTGGGTCTATTTAGTCTAGAGAAGAGAAGACTGAGGAAGGATCTGATCAACACCTATAAATAACTAAAGGGATGGTGTCAAGAGGATGGTGCCAGTTTTTTTTCAGTGGTGCCCAGTGACAAGAGGAAATGGGTATGAACTTGAATATAAGAGGTTCTACCCAAACATGAGGAAGAACTTCTTTCCTGTGAGGATGGCAGAGCCCTGGCAGAGGCTGCCCGGGGAGGTGGTGGAGTCTCCTTCTCTGGAGACATTCAAACCCACCTGGACACATTCCTGTGCAACCTGCTCTGGGTGTACCTGCTCTGGCAGGGGGTTGGACTAGATGATCTCCAGAGGTCCCTTCCAACCCTGTAGCATTCTGTGATTCTGTGTAAGAAGGATGCTACCTAGTATATCATTGAAATTTTAAATAAGCATAATATAAACAACATTTTGGGATGCTTTCCAAAACTGGTCTAGGAGTGCTTTAAATACCTTCCAAGGACAGGATGGCAGGAGAGGAGCTACCTTTCAGGACAGGATGGCAAAGTGAGTTGTACAATCCCCTGATCCAGTGACCAACAGGAAAGGAGGTTTCTCCCCAAAGAAGTTGGAGCAGTATAATCCCGTTTGTATTAACCACAGGGACCACTGCTCTCAGTCAGGGATTAACAGGATTGCCCGATGCCTCTTTCCCCCCCATTTCGCCCCCAGCCCCCCAACACACACACTCCTTAATCTGAAGTCTCAAAGTGGAGGTGACTTAAGGCTATCCATTCATTCCTCCTATAGAGGAATTATTTTCTGGCTGTATAAAAAGATTTATGACAGCTTTATTCCTGCAGAGAGGGTCAAAGAACTTGGACTGAAACAGAGAACTGCAGCCATTGTATTACAGAATAAAAACAGTGAAAGGAAGGAAATTAAATTAGGAAAGCATAATTGTCCATTCCTGACTGTAACGGGCATTATCCTCAGAAAGGCCTGGGAAAAAAATAAATTACTTCAAAATTTGGCTCTGGCTGTCACAACATTTTCTATAGTGGCCAGTTCAGTAATATGTAAACCCTGCCAGGAAGGAGCTCCATTCTACAAGGAAGTCCAGTGTTTACTGCAGTAATACCATGAGATCGCACCCATAATGCTTCTAAAATTTAGCCTTTGTACCAGTCAGTCATTTCACCAAAGGGCAATGTTGTTTCCTGCAGAATTAATGCAATGAAGAAGAATAGTGAAAGTAGGTGAAAGGCTTTTTAACCCCTATTCTCCTGGCACATTTTTGGATTGCACCACATATCTATTCATTACTGGAGCAGCCAAGCCATTTAATCGCCTCTCTCTTTAATGCAGAAAGCAACAGTATTGCTGACTGAAAAATCTTCGTACATCTCAGCCTCCCGTGCCACCATAAATATGGCACCAACCAGGGGTAGAAATAGAGAAAAAAACAAAGATCTCAACAAGCAAGATAATACTGAATCACAGAATGCTGTGGGGTTGGAAGGGACCTCTGGAGATCATCTCCTCCAACCCCCTGCTAGAGCAGGTCCACCCAGAGCAGGTTGCACAGGAACGTGTCCAGGCGGGTTTTGAATGTCTCCAGAGAAGGAGACTCCACCACCACTTCCATGGGCAGCCTGTCCCAGGGCTCTGCCACCCTCACAGGAAGGAAGTTCCTCCTCATGTTTGGGTGGAACCTCTTATATTCAAGTTTGTACCCATTTCCTCTTGTCCTGTCACTGGGAACCGCTGAAAAAATATTCTTGTCACTATGTTCATATACCTAATTTATGAAATATTAGCAAGTAACAAGTATATTTAAAATCGGTTATTTCTCATCTTTTATTTTTGCTTGAGTCTAGGATTATTTATAAGCTTTTTCACATATATTTCTATTAATGATTGTTTATTTTAATGCTTAATGCTTTAATGTAACTAAAATAAACATAAAATTTAATGAACACATTATTAGAAAAAATATGTAATTTATCATCTTCAAGAAACCTTTATACCTCCTGAGTGTTCTTCAGGCAACCATCTAAGTTCCTCTGGGATAGATCTCATCACACAGACATGGATACTTTTTGCAATTAAGGCTTAGACTTTTTCTGCTCAGGAATTGCTGGCTGCAATGTATTGGAAAAGTGGCTTTAAAGCAGCCTGTTAGTGTGGTAATTGATGCCACGCAGAGCTCCATGCTGCTGCAGCTGGGCTGCTGCTGACAGTCTAGCAAGTTAAACTTGACTAAAATCTCTGTCCACTGCATCTCCATGGTGTTACACTGGAAAAGTGCAGAACTATTGTGCTTTAAAAAGTGTTTAGGCAAAGTCCCCGTATGGCTGACTGTACCTAGTAGAACTCTTTGCCAACATCATAATGTCCTGCAGTAGATGTGGTTATAGTGCCATGAAACTGCTTTGGCCAGTATAGATTATTTTACCTGGGGGACCAATAAAGCTGTATATTTTTCCAGGCTGAAATTGAGTTTACACAATTACGATTTGCCAAAGTAACCCTTTTCAGTATGCTTTATTTTGCTGCTAAATACCTGAAAAATATGAAATGTATTTTTGGTATATAGGCAATATATAGCTACATTTTCCTCTTCGTATCTTCAGCTTGACTGGAAATTTCTCTTCTGTATCCCTGCAAATTGGATGAAACCATGAGAAGACTTTTCTTTTATGTCCTGTCTTTAATCCTTATCATCCCATCCCAATGCATACTTGTCATTTTTATGGGAGTTCGCTGGGCCATTTCCTTTCTTTTCATGAAGTTCTGTATTACTGAAGCTTACTGATATTTTGCTACTGACTTCAGTGAGCAAAGAATTGTGCCCTCACTCATATACAGGATTATTTTGCCCAAGTTCATTGAAGTGTCAGTCACCTCTATCATAAATTTCCCAAGTCAAAGCAAATTTTATTCATGTAAATTTTATGGCTAACATAATTAACTTCCTAATGATGAGGATTCTCATGATGATGTATCCTCTCGCTTGTCAAGTAGTTAGTGTTAGGACTAGATTTAACTCGCAAAAATGTTTTTATGTAGAAATAGTTTTCATGTAAAACAGTTTTCACAAGTTTTATTCAATTTTGTATCCTACAATGTTTTATTTACATAGTTTTGAGACATCGAAGGTTTATGTGGTATCTCAGATTTTGAAATTAATGTCTTTTCAAGCACAACCACAGTATCCATAGTACACCAAGGGTGGAAGTTATTTCTGATCTCATTTCAGTCACTGGGCAGTCGAATGCTTTGTACTTTCATTACACAGAATAACAAAATCACAAAATCACAGAATGCTATGGGGTTGGAAGGGACCTCTGGAGATCATCTAGTCCAACCCCCTGCCAGAGCAGGTCCAGCCAGAGCAAGTTGCACAGGAACGTGTTCAGGCAGGTTTTGAATGTCTCCAGAGAAGGAGACTCCACCACCACTTCCATGGGCAGCCTGTCCCAGGGCTCTGCCACCCTCACAGGAAGGAAGTTCCTCCTCATGTTTGGGTGGAACCTCTTATATTCAAGTTTGTGCCCATTTCCTCTTCTCCTGTCCCTGGGCACCACTTAAAAAAGACTGCCCCCGTTCTCTAACTCATATAAATACTTAAAGGGTGGATGTCAGGAGGATGGGGCCCATCTTTTTTCACTGATGCCCAGTGATGGGACAAGAGGTAACAGGCATAAACCTGAATATAAGAAGTTCCATCGAAACATGAGGAGGAATTTCTTCACTTTGAGGGTGGCAGAGCCCTGGGACAGGCTGCCCAGAGAAGTGGTGGTGGAGTCTCCATCTCTGGAGAGAAGTTCAAAAGAGTTCAAAACCCTTCCGGACTCGTTCCTGTGCAACCTGCTCTGGGTGGACCTGCTTTGGCAGGGCGTTGGACTAGAGGATCTTCAGAGGTCCCTTCCAACCCCATAGCATTCTGTGTAATTTTAAAACAGAATGCTGTCACATCTACAAGTTTAGCAAGTTAAAATTTTTCCTATTTTATACACAGTAGTGGTATAGAACCTGATTATATGGCCAGAAATGAACAATTAACCATAAAATATATGTGTCTTTTTATCAGTCTAATATGTTATTTTCTCACCTCTTTCACTGACAGAAAATAGGCTGCAGAACTGCATCTGTAATAAAGGAAAACTTTCTTAATGTTAACTTAAGGTTATGATTGTTTATGTCATTGAAAGTCATTTTACTTTGTCTTTTATTTAATTGCTTTTTCAGAACTTCTTTCAAATCATTAGTAACCTCTTAGATGAAGAAAACAAAGAGAAATGGGAAGATGCACAACAGGTAAGGTTGTTTAAAATTAAAATGAAACTAATTTTTTGCTTGTATATAATTATTTCCTACATGCTTATAGCAAGAACAATATAGGACGATATTAATATTTATGTTCATTAACATGACCATAGACCATCAAATTTATTCAGATACAAATAACAGTGATGATGGGGATTGGTAGATAATTATGTACAGAGAAAAAATTTTTAAAGTAGTCAAAGGCAGGGAAACATTTCTATATGAGGAATGATTATACAAAGCAAGATATTTCAGTATGAAAAAAAGTCAACTGCACTTATGTGCAATAAAAGCTTTTAAAATCAGGAGTGGATTGGAGAATGTGATGCAGGAAGGATTAGTCTTTTCACTTGGGCTTCTTGTAAAATATTTAAAGTACATCAAATAGTGGCAGATTCAGAATGAATACTAAGAGATACTTTCCCTACAGGAAGTTCGGTTGTAGAACTTCCTGCCGCTGAAAGTACACGAGGTTAAAAAGGGAGATAGACTAAATAATGAAAGAAAAATCAGTATAGTACTATTCATGGAAAGATCACGTTTTTGCTTAAGGAAATCCTTTAGCATAAAAGTGCTAAAGGCTGGCTAAGAATTCCAAAAGAAGTATTACTGGGTGCATGCTTTATACTCTTTCTTAGACATCTGCGATTTGCCATTCTCAAAGGCAAAAAAATGGCTTACACATCTTTGTTCTGCTCTTTTATGGTCATTGCCACTGTGTTGTATAGGTACTTGAAATTTCTTCCTTTTTAATGTGGTTCTTAATAATTCAATAGGTGCTTCATGGTCTTTGAAGGTTTAACTTCTTTTTTGTAAGTTCTTATTTATAATATGACTAAGAAAGGGAAGATCGGGAATTTTCACTACAACAGACAAAATGTGTCATTTGCTTTGGTGGTGGTTGATGAAAGCAGCAAAATCACGTGTATGTGGGCAGTTTCCGTAAGAAACAGCACCAAGACTAAGGACACAATATTAAGCAGCTATTTTAGCCCCACTAATGAAGACACAGGATAACACTCCTCATGTTATCAGCCTTGTCTTCTTCTACCTCCACCCTGCCTGTTTGCCCATGCTGTGTCCACCATCTGTCCCACGGAGATCAGGTGATGACTGCACCTGGGAAAAAAGGATGAGAACACGGAAGTAAAAGAGGGAACAACAAATTTCCAGTTCTCTCCCTTCATTGCTGGTGGCAGAAAAAACAGCATTGAAAAAGGGAGAAGAGATGAGTTATTTCTTCTTTTCTGTAGCTCCTTCTCTCTGCCTGGAGTACAGCACTGCTAGGCAGGCAGGAACCCAAGCAAGCACCGAGATGACCTCAATGCAGGACAAAGCTGAGGAATTCTCTAAATCTCAGACTCCTGAGCTATGGCACCCAAAGAAACCATACCACTATTCTGGTTCCTGTTCTTGGGAATTTACACAGACTAACTGAAACTACTGAAGCAAGTAGCTCTTCATTCCAGCTAGGATGGATGAGCTGGGCTCCTAAGTACTTTTAGATTCTTGTTTTACTTCAGTATTGATAAAAAAAAAAAATTCCTATGCAAAATATTATTTTCTATCATATTTTGCAGAAAACACTGAAACATTATGGTTAAATCGAATGGGATTTTAAAACAGAAATGATATTATTTGAACTCACTACAAACTGTGTGAAGTCTTTTTTAGTTTTTATGTCAAAATTAAGATAAGAATGGAACTTGAAAAGAATGTGCACAAGTCAGTATGTGCTGTGAATGTAATCCAGTGTAAACACTACCGACTCGTTTAAAAAGAGTCAAGGTGACTCTGTTTCTGGTTCAGCCACTCAGCTGACTTTTGCTTGGTAATGAAACATTCCAAACCAAGGGGCAGTTTAACCAACTTTTTTTTTGCCAGCTTCCACAGTTTTATTGAACTCCACAGCTACTGTTAGCATAGATCTCTTAGCCTGTTTTCTGGATTCTTTGCTTTAAAGAAAATCTTGCTCACTGTCAGCAAATTGCTGACTTTCTATCAAGTATACAGCTGCAATGCCTCAGCACATCCTTTTCTCTAGATTAAATGCTAGCAGTTGATACCATTAATTACAGGTTATATAGCATTCAGATAAGCAGCTTTAATACTTGGCCTTTTGTTAAGAGCCGATGTAAAGCACTGCACACAGGAAACCACTTCAGGTCCACAGTGTGTGAGTTTATACTGATGTTTCAAAACACAGGAGCTATTCTGCATATTCTTCATCACCATCTGCTAGCATCCTATTGATTAACCAGTACTTCAGAAGTATAAAAATGAAGAGTACCTCTATAACACTGACTGTTCAACAGCTTCTGCTGAAGTTATTGCAATAAAATTTTATGTGCAAGAACAAGGGTGAAAAAATCTTTTCACTGAAATTTATCCTCAGTACATAATCTGGGAGTGTGTGTGCTATGAATGAGGTGGATGCAAAACCCACATGTACTGCCTCAGTAACTTATCAGGAAAATGGAAATTAAGTCTCCTTTACCTGACCAGCATTTGCAACCTGTTTGGATCATAAATATCAAAGCAAATTCTTCATAAAAATGGTATTGCTGCCCTGTCTTTCATAAAAAGATCCATATAGGAAACAAAGCACAATGTGTAATTCTCTATCTTGAACCAAGCAGCCATGGATCTAGACAGATAAAGCAAGGTGAAGATGGAGTGCAGCATGATGGAATTTATAGCATGTTTTAGAGTCTGTAGTCCCAATAGTGGAAAGAATGGATTGGATGTTTCTCATAGATTTGAAATTTGGACATCTCACTGATATGAAGAAAAAAGCACCACGAAGAGGTCGTCCATTCTTTTTCTATTGCAGAACACTGTATTACTGAAAATTGTCCTGTTCATAACACACTATAACAACCAAAAATGACTTTTTAATGTATGTGATATGAGCAGAATTTTTATGCTTCATGATAACTGTTTTGACCTTTAATGCAGTTTTGATGATGCATCATTATTGTTGAATATAACAATTTTTAATGTTTTTGTGATCATGGGAGCTTACAGCTTTGCAAATAAATTATATTAGAAATGTGCTAGTCCTTACCATTTTGAAAGTTGTATTGAGAGGCTGCATTAGCAATGCAAAGGCTACTGCAATTTATTTTAGTTTACTGTGTCCAGTACTGGGCTCCCTAGTACAATACATGGGCATAATGGAACAATTCCAGCAAAGAACCATGAAAATGTTTAGGGGACTGGAGCATCTGTTATGCAAGGAGAAGCAGAAATAGCTGATACTATTTCCTTGGAAAAGAGAAAGCTCAGTAGGGATCCTGTCAATGTTAAAAACTCCGGAGGGGAGGGAGTAAAGAAGACTGAGCCAGACTCTTCTCAGTGGTGTCCAGTGACAGGACAAGAAGCAAATTTTTTTTTGCTTAAAAATTAAAATGCAGCAAATTCCATTTAAATTTAAGAAAAACCTTTTCACTGTAAGAATGATTGAATGCTAGAATGTTTTCTGCTGATGGGCTCTGGGGTCTCCATCCTGGAAAACATTCAAAATCCAAGTGGATGTGATCCTGGGAAGTGTGCTAGAGCTGATCTTGTTCTTAGCAGGGGGTTGAACTAGATGATCTCCAGATGCCCTTCCAACTTCAGCTTTTCTATGACTGTACTACTCCAGCAATGAAAATAGTATTACCAGTAACAATTTATATTACTTAGATATTGATTAAAGCAACAAAGGTTTACCATGCCAGAGAGGCCATAGTAAGGTTTGCATTCAGCAGTTTGTATCAATAGTTCAGAAGTCATTGAAGACATCTTTCAGAGGAAAGAAAAAATTTTAATTAGAATCATTCTGGAATATGCAATGCTTTAACCATTAATGAAAGTAATGGCCAACAATTTTTTTTTTGCTAATTGCAGTGACTTAGAACAAATGTTCCGCAGCTTCAGTGCAAAGCTGGTTTCACTTAGTTCATGGGAAGTGCTGTCTATTCACATGAGAATCTAATGACAAAATGGTTATTTTGCAGTGACAGAAAATGTTGGGTATTGAAACATGGGAAGAGCAGTTTGATGATTAAGTCTCACATTTCATTTGATGGCATTTAAATTTTGTTAGAATTTGCTGCTGTATGGACTTTGATATTATCGTTAACAGCATGTCTGAACTTCTGTTGTTAGATCTATCCAGGCTCGGTAGAGTTAATGCAGGTGATTGAAGATTTTATACACATTGTTGGAATGGGAATGATGGACTTTCAGAATTCATACCTAATGACTGGAAATGTAGGTAAGAAATAGGAATTTCTTCTATCACATTTATGACCTATTGAAAATCAGAAATTGCAAGTATGTACTGGAAAGTTGCTGCTTCTATCACAGTCCAGACTGGGCTACTCCTCCTCCTCCAGATTATCTCTGTTCCTTGGTTATCTCCTCTTTGATTTAAAACACTCAGTATGCCTTACACATTGGACTTCTCCATAACTGTACCTCAAGATCTAAATGCAAATTTCAGACTCTAAATAAAATTTCAGAAAATACTCATCAGAATGCTATGAACTGTTGGTGTATTTCCACGATATACAGTGTTTCAAATAGAAATTTAGAAAATCATGCTAATTAAGATAATAATTATATAACCAATAGCTTGAGAAATGAAATTTTAACATTATCTCTTTTAATATTCTGTTCTGCCAAAAAACAGTTTTTGCACATGTTATGCTGTGATAATAGTCAGCATAGACAGATAAGCGATAATGAAAAAAATTCTTATGTCAGTTTTTTCTGTGTGTGACAGTTTCAAAATTTTATTCAGATTTATTTTTCAAACTTTGTTTTCAGTGCTGGACAGTTGCCAGGCAATAGAATCAAATAATAACAAACATCAAAGATGAAGATTCTTAGGAACTGAATTGCATTTATTGGTAGCCATAAATGCTTCTGCAATATCACAGCATTTAGTTAAAAATTAAAAAAAAAATATTTTGAAAGCTATTTTCCAAGCATTTAATCTTTGCTTATTATCTTCCTTATTCAATTAACTTTCCATAACTGCACTTTTATAATGCCAGGAAAATATTAGGTAGTTGTATGTAATGAACAAACTCAAAATATATGTTTGCCTGGTAGCAAAATTTCCAGTATCAATACATTCTTTCAGATTTGCAGGTAGCATATTCCTACATCTGCATGTCAGTCAGTTGTTCAGCAAATCATTACAATTAGTTAGAAAATATGGTCATTTAGAAATTAGTTGGCAGAATAAAGTAGATAAATTGTTGGAATGTCCCTATTGAATATCTAATTTCCTGTACAGTAATAAATATTTATTATTGTTGTCCAGTTCATATTTGGATTGACAGGACTGTAAACACTTAGCCCCTCTAAAACACAGCCTTGTACTGGAGACATGTCAAAGAACTCACGAAAAAGAGCTCTGGCAGTTTTAAGATGTTAAAAGATTTCAGTAGGCAGTATGGGGAACTTGAGCTTTTAACCAGGGATATACTGTTTCTTTTGTATACTGTTTGCACTGTAGTACCACTTAAAGCTTCTTCCAGCTGTCAGTCCTTCACTATGCTAGACCGTGCACAAATTTATAAAGCAAAGACAGTATCTTTCTTGAAATGCTTGTTCCGTGGCATTTTTATGACAAAATAAAAAGGTGCACTAATTTAAAGAGCACAGCCCGTGCTGCTTGGCATGTTGTACTACATTCTGATCTGTTTGTCCTCTGAAAACTGTATAAAAAATGCTGGAAAATGTTTTAAGAAGATGCATTCAAATAATCTGTGTCTCTACATATTCATGGCTTCAAATGGAAAACAGTAACAACTTTCCAATTGAATCAGAAACTGTGCTGTGCACTGAGTAGTCTAGATAACTGCATAATCTTAACAGTCTCTTTTGATTATCTTTCTCTTCCCACTTATAAGATATTTTTAGGCACTCAGGAGTAGGTCTGTTCTTAGCTATATAGCCATCAAAGGAATAGAAAGAAACTGAGAAAAGTAAAATGAATTTATAGGTTTATCCTGACTACCTAGCTCTGTGCCTTGACGTATCATCATGAGTTTATCCTTTCTTTTCTGGGTCAACTGTCAAAAAAGGACAGGGTCACTGCCATGCAACTCATTGATCAGAATACTTAAGCTTAGGTGGCATGGTGAGATGGGGACTGAAGGTTGTTATCAGCAAGGAGTAATTTCTTATTTTCATAAACAAGGAAGGTTTTATATAAAGGAATTCAGGTTTAGTGCAGTTACCTCAGGGAGTTAGCATAACTGGTGATGTACTTGGAACTTAGGGAACATTTATGTTGATCTTAACTGAGAAGAATTAACTATGCAGTTTTTTTGTCTTAGCATTAATTCTGCTGTACTGACAAGAGTTTAAAAACATGTGAGGTCTTGTTTTATAATTTGTAATAACATTCTTGTTATTTAAGTCAGCAAACACATCCCATGCAGGAATCAGATATGTGCAGAAAGGAGGCCAAGCTTTTATATATTCACCTTTAAACAGGACTATACAATAGTTATTCTATAGGTATTTACCATAAAATATTCCCTCAGCCTCAGCATTTTAAATGCCTTTTGCCATATTTTAATTTTAGAATCATTCTGCAGTTCAGATATATGAGAAAAATGATTCAGTACTAAATATGAAGTGCTGCTTCCAGTCAGAAAAAAAAAATCCAGTTCTGTAGAAAATTTCACAGTAGTGCACTGAGTTCTTGGTTTTCTTCTACGAATTTCAGTTTACAAGTTCATTTTTAATTGAATGGCACTATAGTGGTCTGTGTACAATTTGAACAGGTAGTTGTGTTTGAGAGGTACGTGTCATGGTTTCATCCCAGCTGGGAACAAAGAACCACACAGTCAGGTGTGTGGTATTTACTGCCGGTGGGATGGGGGAGAGAACTGGAAGAGTAAAAGTGAGAAAACTCATGGGTTGAGATAAATACAGTTTAATAGGTAAAGCAAAAGCTGCGTGTACAAGCAAAGCAAAACAAGGAATTCATTCACTGCTTCCCACGGGCAGGCAGGTGTTCAGGCACCTCCAGGAAAGCAGGGCTCCATCCATGTGTAATGGTTACTTGGGAAGACAAAACACCATCGCCCCAAATGCCCCTCCCGCCTTCCTTCTTCTTCCCCAAGCTTTACATCCTAGGCCTAACATCATACAGTGTGGAATATCCCTTTGGTCAGCAGGGTCGGAAAAAGCCTTGACTCTGTGTGAGCACTGATCAGCAATAATGAACACATTTCCGTATCATCAGCACAAAGTCAGAACACAGCCTCATACCAGCTACAGTGAAGAAAATTACCTCTATCCCAGCCAAAACCAGTACAATATGCTAATCTCCTGAGATCCTCTGAAGAGGGAATTTTGTTTTCTCTTTCTTTCAAGACACAGAAGCAAGTAACTGTGGCTTTACAACACAACAGCCACACTGCAATCACTGCCCATTGCACATTCTCAGCTCATGACACATGGGAAGTGATGAAAGTTGCCTTAACTATTTGATGGGCTCTACCAAGCCACATTATTATACATTTAGAAGTAGTTAAGAAGGTCCTTAAGGACCATGCCACTGATAAACTTTTCAATGTTGTGGCTTTTAAGTCCAATTTTTTATTGCTTGTGAACAAAACATCAGAGACTGGTTTCAAATCCAGATGATCCAGTATCTGTGCTTTGGGGTTTATTTAGGCAGCTCAGTCAAATCAAATGCATTGCCATTAATGCAAGGCCCAGCTCCTCTTAGCAGTTCTCTCAGGGATACAGAATATGCTATGAAAAACTTAACTAATTTAAAAGCAACAATTTGTTTTGATCATGTATGACTGGGACAGATGGTATTTGTTTTATTTGTGTGCTCTCAGTTCTATATTATATTCTTTTAAGAAATGATTAGGCGAAAAAAAAGCTGCTGATAGGAGGTGGAAGCCTCCTTCCTCATCCTGCTCCTTTTCTTCTTCCTCCTCCTCCACCTCCTCCTCCTCCTCAGGACCAGCTGAGCAGGCACAGAAAACGATAGTGTGAAAAAACAGGAGCTTTTGCTACCACTCAGAGTCCCTGAATTAGCTGAAAGCACAGACCCACCTGCAAGGATACAACATATAGTGGGAGAAAAACTTTTAGACATATTACCATTCTGTGTTAACTACTTGCTTTCCATTTTCCCTGTGTTAAAAGATGAGTTCCTGATTTTAGATCAAAGAATTAATCCTGGCTTTTAACAGCCTTTTGAACTTTTTTTTGAGCGCTGAAAGCCTAAGCAGATCTACCTCAGGGCTTTGGCTCATTTGGGGTTCCATTGCAGTAAACCATTAATAGTTCTGAAGAAATGTACTAAAAGGTGGCTGGACTGCTATCAAGATATATTCATCCTTTAATTAAAAAAAAAAATAATACCAGACTGGAAGATTGAAGTGCCACATGCTAACTGTCTTTAAAGGTATAGGTGTGATGTGGAACTGAAAATATGGAGCAGCATTAGGAGATGCGTATTTCTACAGCAGTCTTTTGCAATGGAAAATTTTCCTTGTCAAATTTCATTAAGAGCAGCAGACAAAATATGGTTAAAGGAGACTTTCTTGTCAAAAATCAAGCTTACAGCTCTTAGAAGACGTCTGTGAGAACACCAAATAATCTTGAAGTGCAGTGTGTTATCATGGATGTTATTTGGAACTGACAGAAAGTAAACAGAATTTTCAGCATGAGAAAAGCCACTTTTTGTTAATGTTAATTTTATGAATACTGATGTATGAGTGATTAGTAATGTTCTAAAATATGCAGATATGAAAAAGTTGTTTAGCCTGGTCAAAGACAGGAAAAACTGAAGATCTCCAGAGGGTAAAGCAAAATGAAAAGGAGGGGATATCCACTGGCAGATTAAGTTCAGTGTTGACAGAGCATGTAAAAGGCAGCAGTTCAAACCATACATAATGTAGGGATCTAAAAGAATTCAGTGAAATCCCATGGTCACTTTTCACTAGAGCTCAGAGAAAAGAACAAAATTAGTGTGCAAAAAGAGCAGTCTAAAGAAATTTTTTTATTATTTTATTATATTTTCAGTAGCCATCGCTTGCAATGCTCTTTTCAATTGAGATTGTATGGTTGGGACTCATTTTACTTACTTTAAGCATCACAAAGTTTACCAAAGTCAACCTAAGCTTCCTTTATAGTCAAGGGAAACTGCTACTCAAGAGAGCAATTCATATCGTATCAGACATCTAAAGGCATGTGTTGCCTTCTGAAGTTCTTCCACTGGCTATAAAGACAGCCCAGTGACCAGTTCAGGCTTGAATGATGCACGTCAGTGAAAGTAAAGAGGAGTGCTACTTTGTGAGTAAATAAAACCTGTGGACACAGAGATGTTCAGAGCTACATGATAAAAAAAAATAACAGATTGAAAACTGGAATAAGTAGAACAGATATTTGAGAACATATTGTTAAAAGGGACTAGATGTACACAACTGAAAAGTGAATTAAAAGAGAAACTAGGCTGGCATGTCTGTTTAAAACAATCTTGCTCACAGGAAAAACAAAGATTCTTAACTAAAGCATGCATTAAGCACATTTAATTCTGAATGAGCTTGAGGCCAAGGTCTTAAGAGGGATACAGTAAAAACAAGTGATAAAAAAAAATTCTACATGGTGAATGCAGATAGCTATGATATTATATGAAAAATGAAGAGGTGTAAGCCGTGCTTCCATGCATAAATCAGCTTCTAACTAACAATCTGTTACCTCTCTATCTAAAAATGGCTACTGTGACACTGATACTCTGATGAGTAATCTGATACAGTACAGTAATTAATGTATAATTTTTCATTTAAGGGTTCATACTGAGCTGCTTATATAAGCTTTATCAACATTGGTAGACAACAAAGTCTGATTTCTGCCTTCCCAGACGGTCTAGGATGCCGTAGGGGAGAAAATTTTAAAAGAGTGTCCATTGTGTGTTGTCTTTGTTGTTTCCCCTTCAATCTTCCATTCCATGTTCATATCCATGAAATTTGTACCAAAAGGTTAGGTAATATCCTGTAAGGCTTCTCAAGTGTCTCTTAAAATGCTCTAGTCCTAGCTAGAGATATGTAGAAACAGTTAGTGACCGAAGGGGCTTTCAGAAGGTGGAGCTATGCTAGGTGTAAAACACAAGCAATAGTACACATGCTGATCTTTGGGAATCCTAAAAAAAGAGCGAGCTGGGTTTCTGTCTGTTGTTGTGGGTTCATTCACCTTTTCCCAAGGTAAGATTTTCAGGTCTTGTAAATTGTAGATCCTGTTTATACTCTTTAGAAACCTCTCCACACTGTATGGCTCATTTACTTATCCTAATGGCATCTGCCTACTCTGCTTATCTTTTTTTGTATCATTTAGTGGTGTGTATCTTAAAGATACGGGATACTCAAGACGCTTTAAATCATATATAATAAATATCATACTGACCAAAAATAAACGAAGAGACTGAATTGGTTTTAACATTTGAAAGGTTCTTTTTTCAAATATATCAAAGAAGACAGAAAAAAGGCACAAAGCATTGATATTAAGTTGTCAAAAGTTGTAAAGAAAACGTCTAAAATTTTCAGTCAGGAAACAACTATTTTAATAATTACAAACACATATACTCAGAATTAATTTCTAATTAAATTAATCCTTGTTCGGAGGCTGTGTAGTGCTAAAGCACAGTATTGTGAATTTTAAAGTAGATATTTGTGTTTAATAAAAATTCAGCTAGTAAAATGTCAACATTTTCTCCCAATAGAAAGAAAATCGGACCTGTCAGACAAATGAAAATGCAAATTCCATAGAATGGCCCAAACCAGCCATTCAAATCTCTCTCCAAGAGAGAGAGCTTTTTCACAAAGGTATTCCAGAATAATCCATGTTTTCACAAAGCAAAATTTAAGGGTGTACAGTATTTAAGGAACCACTGTCTGGATTGCACTTATTATTTTTAAGAAGGTGAACAGGAATCATTCCTTGTAGTGTGTCATAGTTTATGTGTAAATATCTCCGACATGATTAATATATTTTTGGTTTTGTCAAGAGTAAATTTTCACAAGAAAAAAAAAAAAAGGTGAAACTTGCATGGTTTTGCAATAAAATACATTCCTAAAGATATAAAAACACAAGATCCCTTTAACTCATGGAGTATTTATATTCTCTTCAGATTTCTAGTTTTTTAATAACTAGTAAAATATACACCAAAGTAAGCAACATTTCGCTAACAATCTTTTCCTATATTTTATTACACATTATATAGAATTTTTCAGTTTCCTTTGTCTTAATATCCCATTTCTTCTCAAAACAGCCTAGAAAGGTCAATGGCTATCATCTTCCCATTTCAGGTTAGGATCTGGCTTTTTTGGCTATGTCTAGAAACATGAATCAAAGAGCACCAAATGCAGGCTTGAGAACTGTCCCACACTGTTCCGTACTGTTTGATTCCTGGCACCTGCCTAAACAATGTCAGGGCACAGTTCAGGGGTGAGAAACCAGTTCTGGGAGGCATAATTAATGCTTTTCTCATAGCAAGCACAGTGGTCAGAGCACTTATAAGTCCTGTCCCCTGGTCTTTTCATTCTTGACTGGCTCCTGGTCCTAGTCCTCTTTGTTTCACACTCAGATGTACTCCCCCGGTCTTTCCTGCCCCAAACCTTTACGTTGTCAGATGAGTAGATGCTCTGTTATGTGAAAGTGGGCATCTGTCACACTTCTTTCTTCACTCCTCAAAAAATCCTGCAGCTCCCAAGATTCATACACAGCCAGTCTCGCTTTCCTGTCTCCCTAGTCTCCATTTGCTCAAACCACATGTAACAATCTTCTGGTGGCTAAAGTTTACAGTTTTCAGAGTAAAATAGACAAAAGAGTAGGAAAAGTATAGAGAAAGGGAAATTGGAATGTCTTTTATACCCTTATATACTTCTGCTCCATATATATTCATATAATTTCCTTTGGAGCATTCTCAGCGATTCCCTGATCAGATCAGTATGTTGGCTTTCAGAAGACTCAAGCTTTCTCCACTGATTAAAGGGGAGAAACTTCATGCACACTTTGAAGGTCTAGCTGATTGCAGCATTTGACTTAATGCCTGAAGTAAATGATTGAGAGCTCATATTTCTTTCTCAATATCAAGTAAGCTTATTAAATGATTCACGTTCCCTGAAAATTTAGCTGTGAACAGTACATAAAAGAGTAGGGTCGTTTTCTCTCTTTTCTAAAACTGCGTACTCAGTGATCCTGAGGAAATATAGCTCTCACCGCTTAAGATTAAAAATTACTAATATCAAGGGAATGTCTATATGAATCTTTATCAAACAATCTTCACAAATGTGGATAAAAATCTAACTTAATTCTAAGTAGTAGTCATAATTCAGTAGTTAGTTTTGTGTATATGATTTAGTAATTTTTTATTTATTTATTAATTATCCTTAAAGGTGAAGCCAAATAAATAAACCATTCGGTATTTTTAAATGGCTGCTGTAGGAAACTGGAATAATATAAGGTATTTCCCTTTGCTACCTTATATTAAATGTGATACAGTGAAGTAAAAGGTTCTAAAGAAATGGAAACTATAATACATGCGGACACCCAGGCTGCAGTCTAATAAAAAAATGTGCCTCCAACTGAAACAGAAAGCAGTGTCAGCAGCCCATTTGTGAAAATAACTTTTCACAGCATTTGAGTGTATGTATCATTCCTAAATTTCTACCTCCATAAACGCTTTTCTGAATCATTCTGTTTATAAGCCCCCTTTTTACATTAGCAATTAAAAACTGCGATTTTTTCTAAAGGAATCATCTGGTTTATGACAGGCCACTTTTTACCAGGTGCACTTATTGTGGACAACGCAACCCTCTCCTTAAACAGGAGAGGCACCGGAGTGTCACAGCCCAATAACAAGATGCAGTTCTGCACAGATTGATGACTTATTCTGGGATTTCGTGCCCCTGTAAGGCAGTCACCATAAGAGTGTCCAGCCATCATCTCATGGTACCTAAGCCAGAGGTGGTCAGCTGGAGATGGTGCGACCAAGTAAAGTAAATAGCAAAGTTCACCCTCAGTTTTAATGAATTCTGCAGGGTTGTGTTACTCACTCACTACTGAAAATGAAAGGAGGTGATGTTGTTTGGGCCAGGCAGGCCAATATAGTGAATGACAGATGCTTTCCCCAAGAACCCCCAAAATATCAATTAGTTAAAATAGGAATAAAACTGAGAATCTTACTTTCAGCTGGTAAAGACTAGCAAGTCAGTGGAAGTAGACTCATTTCCTATCTGAGACTCTTGAGTCAACAGACAATACTATTTACGCAGACTTAAGAGACAGCCATTAGCTCTGCACGTTACTTGCAGCCTGTCAGAGAGAGGTCTGTTACCCAAAAATGAGCTCCATTGTTCATGTGGAGGTAGCATGGCTTATACCAAGCTAAGGATGGGAAATAACAGCAGCCGAGGTTTGTACCAACCAACCAAAACTGCCAACAAACCCCCAAAACTGAAAACCAAACAAAAAAAGAAAAAAAGCCCAAACAAACAAATTAAAAAAGAAATTTAAAAAAAAAAAAGAAACAAAACAAAAAAAACAGGACAGGTAGGGAAATAACTTCCATCTAGAATATTAGACAAATCAACCTGCTGTGTTGCAAAAGTGTTTGGTTTCCTCAGTGATGACAGTAGGCTTTAATAGCAGTACAGATCTGCCTCTTTCAAATTGCATAGCCTGAAAGTAACATAACAATCAAGGTAACAAACTAGATAAGCATTTTTCATTTTTGAAGTCAGTTTCATAAGGGTGTTAGTGGATTATTAATATCAGAGAAAAGTAGTTTTATGGTAAATAATTATTTTTGCAGTGGAATTGTAAGATATTGTTGAGATCAAACTTCAAAGCCATGTAAACATAGGCCAATATAATTCAGAGTTATTGTGTTTGTGCCTGTGTAATTTTTTATTATTTTTTTTAAATACGTAGGGTTGCACTACAGTATATTGATACTACGTATATCTCTGCAATTCTGTTAAGACCTGCTTGTATAAAGGTAACAGAGCTAATAGTGTCAGTAAGATCAGTTCAAAGTGTCCCAAAGCTTCCGTGTACCAGATTTTCTAAAATCAATAACAGGGTCTGAACATTATGAAACCCATAAGTTCACTCATTTCAAGGGGTTTTATTTGTTTTCTTCTGCTTTCTCTTCACTTCAGCTGTGAGTTTTATGACCCTGTCCACTGTTCTGGTGCAAGGCTGGGACAGAGGATCTTTGATAAGGTTTGTAGTATAAATCAGGGGATGGCTCTACTATGGATGAATATAGCTTTTTCCCACCTTGGAAAATGTCAGGAGGAACTCTGTAAAAGATTATTTTTTTTCTCTTTTTTTTTCTTTCTCTAAATATTATTTTACAGTGGGAAAAAAGACTTCTTCTCAGTCAAAATTTGTGGCACAGCTCTGCAGCTTGCATTGTTTGAACAGTACTGGATGCAAGGAGCAGAAATGCTTAAATTGCCCTACAGTGGTGCCAAATAGCTTGATATTATTGCGGTTGGTTTTCTTTTTCTGTTTTAACAAACACTCTCTACATACATGGAGATGTGTAATCAGCCATAGACAGCATTCCTCTGTATATCTTTGAAGAATATAATTTGGGAAATGATCTTATAGAAAATATATTTGATCTCATTACATGGATGACTTTTCATATAGTCTGTGGCTCAAAGCTTATGCTGTTCTTTAATAACTATTATTTTGTTGATTTTTTTTCTAATTTAGAAGGTCTTCCACTTTTACTGCCAATTACATTCATTAATAGCATTGTTAGTTATAAGCTATTACTTGTAATACATTGTTATTAAAATCTTATGGCCTCATATTATCTTCTGTTACTCAGTAGTCAAGTATCTTGCAAGGAGGTTGATTTCAAGTAAATATACAGTCAAATAGTATATTAGTATAGTAATGTCCAGAAAACCCTGTCTCTGGTCCTGTTGTAGAGCAGCGTAGCTAAAATGTGAGCTGATCTCAAAGGCAAAGACTTGGAAACCCATTCATATGTGCATAAATGGTGCCCTTTGGTGAAACTTATTTCCTCCCTATTGGCACTAAATCTCATCTTCAATAAAGCAGAATGAAAAAAGACTGCCAAAAGGGAAGAAACTGTCGTACAGTCATCAGGATGCTTGGATTTTCCAGGAATTGGCAGTCAGGCAGGCTGCTGCATCTGCACATACAAGACTTCTCCCACTTCTTTGGGAAATACTTATCAAAAATACAGCAAGCTTATCCCCTCCTTTCTCATTTTCACCTCAAGAGGGTACAATATGTTCATAAAGATTAACAGGAATGTCTCATTTCGCCATTAGGTATCTTAGATTGTTCATTGCAGAAGCATAGAAATGAATGTTTTTAATGCTCATTTAGCTTTGAAAATTGTATCACTATCTAGGCAATGAAAAATAATGGTCTCCATTCACAGTCAACAACGCACAAAGAAAAGTTAATTTCTGCAAAATGACTGTCATTTAACTTTGCCAAATTGAACTTATACCTGTTTCTTGGATGAATAGTTCCACTACTGCAAAACAAGACTGGTGATTTTATATCGCATCATCTATTTTGCATTCCTGGTTGTACTTAGAAATAATTTTCAGAAGTTGAAATTATCAATATCCAAATTTCTCATAAACTGACATGATAGGAGCTGCACGTCAAGAGGGTAAGACATTGAAATATGGCACTAGTTCATCTACTTAGAAATGGTATTCAATAGCAGAGCTCAGAGTTTGGAGTGTTTATGTTATACTGTTTATCATTTTATTTGACAAGATATTGGAGGGATCTTGCTGAATATATGTGTTTGTTCTTTGAATGTACTTGAAGCATGCATTTAGGAATTTTCTTTTAAAGCTTGGAAAATAAGGAGGTAAGTAACTGTGAAGAAATTTGGCTATTTTTTCTTCTTGTAGGCGTTTGTTAGAATATTTTCTTCCCTTCATAATGTTGTTAATCTTTAAATTATCTAATAACATATTTTTTCTTGAGCTTTTTAATGTACGGTTTGAGGGAGTCTCTTGGCTAGTGAGTCACATGTGTCCTTTTTATGGATTTTTTTTATTATGGATATAATTTCTATCGATAGCACCAGCTGCTGGATCCAAATTATTACCTGTCACTCATGTCAGCATAATGTCACGCATGTGAGCATTCTCTATGCTCACATTAATCCTCACTGTCACTGGTTTTAGCAATGTTTAGAGTCTCTCCTAGCTATAACTGGGCATAAAATGGGAGTGTTCAATCTGAAATTTTTTATTTATTTTATTTTTAAGATTGTTTGGTTTTTTTAGATTTCGTGCTTCACTGGAATAAAGCCAAACCTTCCATTAAAACATCTTAAAGTTATCTTACCTCCCAGCTGTGGTGGACAGTTATCACAGGCTGTCTGACAAGCTAAGAATTGCTAAATTACCAAAATACTACTTTGTTTCTTCACAGCATTTAAACCTCTTGGTGGTACAAAAAATGAGGACTCAGTGTTTATATTGCCATCTTTCACATTGAAGTAGTTTCATTTAGTAGAAGTATCTAAATGGGTAGGATTTTTTTCATTTGGATCAAGTCCATAGTATATTAAGGTTTGGACTAAAGGCGAAAATTATTCTGTAGTTGGTGGCTGGGGTTTTCTCAGGAATGTGAGAAAAGCACGGCCAAGTTACTGTTCCAGTGAGGTTTTTTTGTTCTCAGTTTAATCATTTGGGCCCAAGCTGAATTTAATCCATGACAGAAAGAACTAAAAATGAAAGAAGACATAATACAAAAATTCTATAAATATAACCTAGATATAGTAGGTCATTATTAAAAAGCCCAAGGAATTACTTGTTAAAACATACTTGCAGGTTTTGTTTAAGGGTTCCTGTGCCCCTCTTCTCCTACCTTGTATATAATTTTCAATCTTACATACCTCTGTTGAATAATAAAATTTGTCTATTCCTATTAATGTGATTAAATTAGCTGTTTCACTTAACTGATTTTACTTCCTATATTGGCTATGCTAAATTCTCATCAGTTCCATTTTTAATGTTTATGTGAATGTTGGTGTAAATTTTGGTAAAAAAAAAATTATTTTATGTCCAATTAATTTCTTGCTCCAAGCAGTGCAACCAGTATGTTGTCTCAGCACATGCACTGAAAGTCTCACTTGCTGAATGATGACATTGAGCACTTTTTGAAAATGCTTCATTACCATTCAAATGACCCTTTGCAATAAACATAGTGTAATTGTAGAATTCAACATGAGTTTGGATTCTTGATGTTTAAATCATCAAAATTTAATTAATAGCCACAGTTCATATCAAGATAGGTCCAGATTATGCTGTCCACACCTGGGATTCTGCAAAAAAGTGACTGCTGCAAAATGTTACCAAATGACTGAGCATCTTTACACCGACCCTTAAATTTGTTCCTCTTTCTTTCAGTTCAGAAATTTTGTTATGAATGTTTGCCATCAGAGCACAGTTAGTTTGGTTTCCAGTAAAGCACCATTTAGATGGTTTGGGATTAGAGACAGAAAACCCATTTAGTACATAAAAAATATTCTATAAAAACAATAGCACTATAGAAACTACTCAGAACAGAGAGGGGAAAACAACGAAAGGGGAAAAAAAAAGCGCCATTTTCTTTACAACATCCTGTAAAATACTGTTTGTTGGGTAACCATGCTATAATCCGGATATGGTGGGGGAAAAGGATAATATAAAATGGCACTTTTTGGTTGTCCAGTTCTCCAGGGAATGATTTGTACTAGTAAAACCACCTTGAATCTAGATTATAATTTGTAAGTGCTCAAAGGCTGTTGGAAGGCAGGAAATGTTGGTTTGGTGTTTTTTCTGGCTATCTCCTAGGTCTGACTGTGGAGATAATGACAGTTGTCCCAAATATGGCACGGCAGTAATAGCAAAACTGGACTCAGATGTAGAATACTTGATGCTGAATGATTTTGCAAGACTAAAATTGTAATTATTTTTTAACAAGATTTGCAGAAATTTTCAGTAAATTAATAGCTTCTCTGGCACATAAATTCCGTCAATCTGTGTAAGTACTTTCAGGTACAGAAAATTAACTGAAGCAATTATGTTATGTTGTTGGGTCGCAAAAGCTCTAGATCAGTAGAAAACAAAAATTCCATCTCTGCTTCTTATTTCCATATTTCACGTTTGTGATATTCCATTTAAAAAGAATTCACCATAATGTTTATGAAATAACATGAGCAAACAGTCTGGAGTAAACTCTTTCTTTTCATTTAATATCACAGATATAGTTGTGTTTTCTGGAGTATTGCACATTGTAGAATTGAATTATAACTTTATAGAGCTTCTACCTACAGGCAATACTTCCAGGAAATAAGGGATGGTTAGCCAAAGCAGTATAATTTCAGTTTGGGAGACTCCTATTCTGAATAAATATTTCATAAACACGCTGCAATGAATGGCATAAAAAATTAAAGAAATGACAATAACAATAAAGGCAAAATTCGTATTGGAATGACTGTAGCAGAAAACAGGTTGCAGATAGGATGTAGGGCCAAAGAAATAGCAGGGTTATATCAAGTTTATATATTAGCAATGCAAATGTTGCAGAGCCCGGCATGGTGATGGCTCCTTTTGATGGTATCTGTTGTGTCTCAAGAAAACTGGGGAAGAGGTTTTCTTATTCGCGGTATGTTCTACAGATTAACTGTTCAAAGTAGTAGTTGTCTCCTGCATGTAAAAGCAGAACTGAAGGCACTGTAAAGGCTTCTGAAAAGCTGATCTGAATACAAACAGACTTTTTAAGAATTAGAAACCTATCTGCTGCAGGTATAACACTATGTTGTATCTTGGGTTAAACATTTTGACCAGAATCTATGAGTAACTTTGGCACTGATCTCAAGAGTAACGTGCTTACCTTTTATATCCTTGGTCACAGGCAAGGATTAATCCAATATTCCTGAAACTCAGTTTAAGCTGACTATGCAATTCATATAAAATTCAGATTTTTTTTAAACCCTGAGAAGGCAAGCAAAACAATATGAATTAAGCATCTCTATATTTTTCTGCCAACTGCAGTCAAAATTAATGGACATATAAGGCACCTGAATTCATATAAGGGAAGCAGTAATGGTATAACATTTTACTTAGTGGACTACTTGCCTGTTGGTTTTAATTCCTTTCTTAGCTGCTTGGATCTTTTTGATTCCTTCTCCCACAACTTCGATAAACATTAAAAGTTTCTTGTTTAGGGAGAGTGGGAGGGAAGAAGCAGGGGATGCTGGAGAGGGGGTGACCAGAATTGGATAACAAGACTTGAGCACAAGGTCTACATGCCATAGTGATTCATGTGATTGCATTATAACAGCTTATAATAACCACGCTCTGCCAGTCTTTATAGGCAAAATTTTCTAGTTAGAATTTTTTAAAGCATCTCCTCATTGTGCAGTTGTTTTATTGAAATTACCATAATAGCTCTGAGATATTTCTCCTGAGTTGTAAAAGTTAATTTAGAATTCAACAACATGAAGAACTAAATCAAACTCAGTCTAATTAGTATTACTTAGTACTTATATTGGATAGTGTCTGTATGTCCCACTGAGGGACTGAGTTTTCTTTGTGCCCATGCATGATGTAAACAATCTAAATAAAGCATGTATGCATTACCCTGACAATTAGATTTCACAGTACCCCAGGACAACTTTTTACAGTCCCTTAAGCAAATCTTAATCCACTTTATCTCCTCCATGGAGAACATTCAAGTTGAATTACACATGCCGCCAGAAAACAAAGATCTAGTTATGAATTCCTGTGAGGAAGGTTAGAGTCATGGCTTGAACATGAAACTGAGACACAGGAGACCTGTGTTTCTGTAACAGTTCTGTTTCAGATTTTCTGTGCGACTCTGCTCAGGCAGGTCCTGAAGGCATTTACCGGGTAGATGTTGCAGCACCTGCTTATCAGATGCTGGGTTCAGGGAGAAGCAAGAGTGCACTGCTCTGTGAGGGAAACCAGAAGACATGCACAGTGGCCTCACTGGCAAAGACGATGTCCTACAGCATCCAAACAAGAAGAGCAGGGGAGGTCTGTGATGGTAGCCAGGCCCAGCTAATATTCCATATTACCAGACAAGTCCATAGCAAGAGGCAGATCTGACATCAAGCCAGGAAGTCAAGTCACAGCGTCAGGGTCAGGATCTGGTCCAGTGGTGGTATTCAGCTAACAGTCGACTGATGTCCAGGCAAGCCCGTAGTGAAAAGGCAGGTCCAAGGGTGCTTGACCTTCATGCCAAATCTTCAGACCATGGTTCAGACAACCAAATTACATGGCCATGGACAGTCACAGCTGATTGAGCTGAAGCGTAGCTCCTGAGTGAAGGGGCATGGACCCCCACTTCTCACAGCCCTTTTCACAGAAGCTGACCTGGTTTACAAAGCTGCATCATATCAGAGCTGGTTTTGAACATGGGCAGCTAAAGCTGTAGAGGGGTGTGTGTGATGGGGGTGCCCTGGTATATTACAGTTTGGTCTCCAGGTGGAATACAAAACTCAGAATGGAAGATATCCACTAGAGAAGTAATTTGATGCTGACCAGGAAGTACTAAGCTTATGGCTACATTCTTTCTCTCCTAGGTTAGTTGAGTCAAGAATTTAGCAAAGCACTAATTTGAGATGCCTCTCAGTTATCTGGGATGAATTAAGCAAATCTGCCTTTCTTCTGAACCCTTACCTTATGTATTGTGCCTGTTGTGAAATGTATATTTAAATATGGTTTTGCACCTCCTTTGCTCCAAGATAGCTTCTGAGGATCTTACCTGCTGCTCTCTCTAAGGTTTTAATCTTAATGGAGCTGAAGTATAAAGAAAGCACCAAGGCACTCCAATTGAAACGCTTCTGGGAAGGCACATGGAGAAATGTATATATGCCTGGTGAATTGCTGTAAAAATGAGGGCCACCTGCAAGGATTTCCTCCATATCTGTTTCACAGGATAGGGCTTTTAATCAGGCTCTACATTTTAGAATTCACTAGCCACTTCCATACTTCCATACTACTAATGCTCCAAGATTCTATACTAGAGTAATTTACATTTCTCTCAGTTTTAATTTGCTTATAGTTGTATCTGAAAGTTCTTCAAGATGCCATTTTGTATGATTACATGACTTTAGTGATGGAAAAATGCTTGGTTTCTGCACCTTCCCTGTTGTTTCCCTGTAAAATAAAGTTGCGGGTGGCCTTGCCCCCTCAGCATTACCATGGTTTTCACTTTTATGTCTGTAACATTAAAACTCATGCACTTAAATGCCAACTCATACTATCTCCTGCATCAGCCTCTAGCTTCTGACTTGCTTTATGTTGAGTCTTTCTTTTCCTTGAGAAGTGTTTTATGACAAGGCAAGAGTTGCTAAGGGATACCTTAGTCTTCGTAGTGTGAATGCACACTAATACCAAGATTTAAAAAAAAAAAAAGGGTCAGAATACCTTGGATGTGGCTCTGGGTTTCTTTGGCTGTTCGTGTCTTCATCTTCTTCAATGTAACTCCCAGAAGATGGAGTTGTCTTCTGGTTATTGAAGTACTGCCTCCTACTGTGTTTTGATTAAAGCAATTTTCTGAGTAACGACATTTATCAGGAAGCATTCGATTTATCATGATAACACATTTTGTTCTGACTGATCATAAAAAAATTGTTTACATTTTCACTAGTTCAGTTGGGTTTTCTTCAAATTTTTAATTCATATCTGAAAATTTAAAAGTGATTTTATTCTTTATGTTCCACATTAACCATCTGCAAATAGCCATATTCATCTCATAGTACACATTAGTAGTAATTAAATAGTAAAAATGATTTAAAATTATAAAAATTCTAAGATTATTCTTTTTTTCCCCTGGGGGGACATGCAGAAATAGCATGGACAAATTCTGTGATGCTGTGGCCATTTGTATACTCTCACTCTTTCTCAGGGAGTAAACTTTAATAGTTTCCACAATCTTAGTTTCCACAATCTTTCCTCTTTTTTTTTTTTTTTTTTTTTTGAGAAAGCTTTTATTGTCCGTACCAACAGTCTTTAATGCTCTAATTACTGTTTGTGCTTTTAATTTTTTATTTTCCATGTTTATTTCTATACCGGGAACAAGGAAAGGTTTGGAAAAATAAGAATTTAAATCTTATTATTTACTTATTTTAATTTTATCAAACCATATTTTTTATCATAACAAATGTGCAATCAAAAACCACTCAATAGAATGCAAATGCATGTGATAGTTCATGAGTTTTTGGAATTATTATATTCCTCAGTTCTTCCTGAAATACAGAATTTGGTACTGAAAAACAGAAGTAGACAAAACCAAAAGGAAACACTTCCCTGCTGCCTATGACTATTTTTTTAATTATGTAAGTAGCAGAAGAGATATAGAGATCTGAGTGTTTATTATATGCATCCTGCCTGAAGCCATGCTGCTTTCTAACTCATCCTAAATATTATACTGGTCATATTATTGGTATGGAAGCATATTGCTGGAATGTGTTAAAGGGTTTTGGGAGCATATTCAAACATCATACAGTTACGTGATGTTTTTACGTGTTTACTTGTGCTTCATATTGTTTAAAGGGCTGGAGGGGCATGCAAGTTCAAAGTAGAAATGAGTTCCTTAATTCCTTATCACTGATAAATGTATTATTTTACAACAAAAAGGTAACAGGTAAAGAGGTAACAGGTCTTCCCCATTGTATTGTCTATGGAATACAGAAGAGAAATATTCAGAGATCACCGTTAAAATAGCTTCTTAATTAACGTAAAGCATTGTTCTTAACCTTCAAAACAGCAAGCCCATTTAAGGCACAGTTTGCTTGACACCAAAGGAAGGACTCATGCAGAACTGATGCCTGACTACTGAAATATCTATGAAATAACTATTTCTACTTCCGCCTATAGCAGTAGTGTGTCTTTCTGCCCAATGCTTGAGTAGTCAGAGGGCAGCTGCTATGGGCGGATGAGCTTCAGGGATGCAAGTGCACAGCAGGTTTCTAGGGACATCCCTCTCTTGCCTGCCCATGCAGCAGGAGGGTGTAAGAAGGTTCTAATTTAAGAAGACATTGATTCTGTGTTGATAAACATAAGAAATACTAGGTATGTTAAAATATAATTTCTTAGGAGTGTTTTTCTGACAGTTGATTGATGGTTCACTGCAGGGATATTCCATTAATATTATTTGCAGAGAGAAAATTACCTGGTTGTTCCTCTTATGTTAATATAAGAGGATGTCACTTCACCACAGCCCTTCTGTTATACATAGTCTTATGGGTGGTAAGAGGTAGATTTATCTTTGTACTGAGAGAAGGATTTTCAAGGATATCAGGAGATCATCAAGCCTTCTCAGATGCAGAGTTCCATAGCAAACCTGCAGATCCACAAATTGGTCTCCTGGAGAAGGGGATTTCACCATTTGTGTTTGTGCAGATTGTCTTTAAAATAATGGACTTTAAGTGGATAGAGAAAATCTGTTATGAATATCATCTTCAATACATCTATCTGGCTTTTTTGAGCCAGGCAAGACTTTGTTCCCCATGTGTCCAACATAAGCTCACTTAAATAAGCTGATTTATTCTGTGCAAAAAATCCCCAAAGGTTTTGCATTTAGGATCAACAGAATAATTCTAAAATATAGAAATATGATTCTAATTTGGTCTTCTTAACAGAGATCTTTGCAGATATAATCAGTATTCTGAATTTTAGCACAAAAGTCCTTTCATATTTTTTATTCTGAACATCTGTTACAATGTTCTGTTCATGACTATTTTACCCATATAAATCTATCCGTAGCTGTCCAAGAAGGGCAGCATAAAATCCTCTGTCCGAAAAATCAAAACCTCTTCTGTGATGAACTCAAGTTTACTAAATGCTGAATAATTTATGTCTAGTATGCTGTCAATGGACAAGTCAAAATAGGACAGGAAAAGAGCAAATGATGCTGCTAATATGCATAGCTATTCTCTTTTGTCTGTGACTGAAATTCAATCAAATTCAGAGTTCTACTTTCTTGCTCTAACAGGGAGGGTTAAGCAGGAACTGACATCATATGCTAATCCCATATGTTTCTGTATCTGGTTTTCCAATTCAAGTCAAGGCACTGATGCCTTTTAAAACAATTAATTCCCGTTCCTCTGTATCTTAAGTGATTGTAAATTAGGGATCAACATGGTTACTGTGCTGTAAAGCTCAAAAAACGCAGAATGTTATCATTTACAAGAATGGAGAATCAGAATCAGTGTTGTATCCTCTTTTGTAAATCCATGAATGCTACAGAATTCAAACTCAGATTTTGAGCATCTTTTCTAAAGTTTTTAGTTCAGCCTTTGATAAAGATAGGGATCAACTGTTTAATTTGTCTTGTGTTGTAATTTTAAAACCTAAATATCTACTGTGAGAGCTTAAGTTGTGTTTAGTCCATGAGCAAACATCCAGTCATTTTTCTGTCGTGCCTTTCAGTCAATCCGATTTCCTGTCCTAAGCTGATAATATTTTTCAAGGGGCTGATTCTGAAATCTTACCTGTTTTGGTTCAAGACAAGAAGCTAATAGGTAGATAGTAAGGAGAAGGGGAAGATGAGTCATGGCACTTATTTGGTTGCTTTATTTTCTATTATTTAGCAAGCCAGATCAGTCAGAGCTACTGGAAGTTGCACGAGGCAACTTAAAACTCATTCAGGGTTCTAGGAAACAGCAATACATTACAGCTTCTCTATTTTAGGCCACGATCTACAAGGACTAACATACAAGAACTACACTATTTTTATTTCTGTCAGGATTTTCTTGACACATTAATTAACCCCTTTTGTCCTGCTCCAAATAAACTGCTTAGGTATTGTTCACATATTACTGTGTTTAATCAGCTTCTTTGGATTGTCATGGAAAATTCTCCATTCCTATAAGTTTGAAGTTAAGTATTTGCAAAGATATTTTATTTTACTCAGTGAGTAGGAGCAGTTAGTAGTTGCCAATTCTGAAATTTTGAGTAAAACAGTATTGAACAGGCTGTCTGCAACTGCAGCATGAAAATGAAATAAAGGCATAAGGAGATGTATTTGTAAAGGATATTAAAATGAATCCATTAGGCATCAAAGCAATTACTAAATTGATTAGACTAGACTACTTAAACAGATTTTTCAGAATCAATAATTAGCAGGGAGTCATCAAATATGTATGTGTTCTGATGTGCAATTGAACCACTCTCTTGTAATTTATAGCAATGGGCATCAAAAGAATCCTCAAAGAATTCTAAAAAAGGGGGGTTTCTCCTGTGTTCCAGGGTATAGCTAGGCAATGGGCTTGTTTGACTGTGAGTAGAAGAAAAACTTGTCTGAACCAGGAATAGAAATATATAAACCATATTATGGCTTATATTTCTTGCATATAAACCATAAGCCAAATGTTTAGGTTTCGTGTTTAGGCTTTGTATTATTCATCACCTAACTATTAACAAATATTTTAGAGTCTTTGGTTCTAAGTAGTGCTTAGGTAACACAATAAATGGCCCTACTTAAAATACAGAGATAGAGAGAGTCCAGATAGGTACTATCCTATACCCTCACTATTTATCCAGTCCTAAAATGGTTGTCAGTTTTGCAGAGTGAATTCCATTGAATGACATTGATTTCCTATTTCAATAAAGGGACCTGTCATCCGAAACGTAGATGAAGTATTAAGGCTCTACCAGCTAATTAGATAGATAGATAGGAAGATAAACAGATAAATACTGTGCAAATAAAATAAAAAGTCTTATACAGGCTGTAGTTTATTTTGAAAATGAAATGTGTGGATTTAATTTTATTTGTGTGGAAAATAAAATTCTTTTTAGATTTTGAGAACTGTGGAAAAAATCCATTTTTACAATGTTAATATATCCTGCATAACCATTGATTGTATGTGAGAACACTCAATCCATTTTATGCCCCAGTAATTCTGAAACACCTGAACTCTTCTCCCTCCACATACCATCCAAAAATTCACAAGACTAAGTATCCCTTTAGGGCACTGAAGGTATTTGCCAATTTGAGCCCAAGGGGGGTTGTAACATCGTAGAGCTCTGGTGATAGTTTTGTGATGGAAAGCTTGAAATACCACCTCACTAATGTGAATCTATAATACATAACCAGTCTAATCTGAAACTAAGAGTCAGTTATCAAGGAATACATCTGTAGTGTTCATATTATTAACCTCTTAATTTTCCTCCTCTCTTGGATTTGAATTACAGTTTCCTTTGAAATAAAACCCACTCACGAGGCACCGAATGGTTTTCTACTTTAATTTTGCTGTTCTGATTTCTTTTACAGCTGCCCGCCATTGTCTTTATATTTAAGAGCCTTGCAGAGTCCTTGCAGTATAATCATTATGTAGATCAAAGTATAGTCCTGGTGTCTGGACTCTTCCAACTACATTCGCCTCTTCTTAAATTGAGTAGAAAGAGCATTGCACAGGAAATGGCTACCAACGATGGCTATCAATGGCTATCAACGGCTTACATGGAGAACAGAGCTGGTGCTCCAAATGTGGTGTTCATCATCTCTCTGAGCGTGCATAAACTTGCAGCCCTCTTAATTCCTTAAACGTACTTTGAGTCTTAGTAGACACTGACAGTGTTGCCATGGAGTCATCCTTAGATTTCACAGCAAAGCTGAAACTAATTTCCAGATAATAGCTCAGTTAGGAAGCAGAGAGAAAATGAGGATGAGTAAACAAAATTCCAAACTGCCTATTATTAGATTTGATACCTATTTCTTCTGTCTTTCTATAACTGCTACAAGTGCAATAGTGATGTTGTTTGGGCATCTGGACTTTTTTTAGTTGGAAAAAAGATAATTAAGAATTCAGAATGGGGATTATTCTTTCAAGAAAAAGAAATCAAGGGCTTACCGCATTATTCTCAGTTGTGTGGAAACAATGAGGGCTTTTAATATGTGAGTCTCTGTAAGGGGTCTATCTTGAAATTGTGCCTGTATAGGGGATATAAGCGCTCTGATTGCTTCATTAGCCAGCATCTAGCAGTGATGTTTCCCAAAGGAATTTGCAGCATCCTCTTCCTTTCATTGTCACATTTGATCATTTTAGAATTTGCTCTGAAGACACAACAATGTCCTTATGTGTGAATTTCAGGGTATAAGACAGTACATTCAATAATCCCTGTTAAGCAACTTAAATCAGAATCTGACTGAAAAATTATGTGATCAATGCCACAAAATTAAACCATAGTAGAACTTTGTAATAAATGGAACATTACACTTTCTGTGCCAGTTAGTGTCCTATAAATTCCTGCGTTACTTGAAATGTATTATTAAACATTTTTTTACTGCTGTACTGTTACCATTGGTTGATGCTTTACAGCATGAAACATAATTTTGTTTGATTTTGTGATTTCTCTTGCTAGTGGCTAGCATTCAGAAGCTCCCTGCTGCATCTGTTTTAACCGACATCAATTTCCCCATGAAAGGAAGAAAAGGAATGGTTGATTGGGCACGAAACTCAGAAGACAGGGTTGTTATTCCAAAAAATATTTTCACTTCTATGTCAACAGGTAAAAAAGCATATCAGCATGTTAATTTTGTGTTAGCTTTAACAAGGGAACTCAGAATCTTTGTCTCATAGGACCACTGTATGATACAGAAGTGGTTATTTTATTCATCAAGAGAAATCCAGTACGCACAGCTTCTCAGAGGGAAGTGATGGGGCTTAATTTCAGCATCTTGAACAAAAATTGCTACAGAAATCCTAAATGTTATTTTCAACGCCTAAGACCCAATGCTTAGTGTTTGTGTGTGGCATTGTACCTGTGGTGGTATGGGGTGACCTGAAGCACAGCTCTGCTGAACCCCCTGAAGCTGCTCCACTCCAACAGCCTGGGCCATTCCAATAGGTGACCTGAGTTTTAGTAAAGGATGCTCAGCAGACAAATTACCCTGGCTTCTAATACAACTTAAAAGTATTGTTGCAGAGCAGATCTCTGACATTAGAGAATTTACTTTCTAGACATTAAACTCTAAAGACAATCTCTGGGGATACTTAAATATAAAGGTAAATAAACTAACATGGATGTCAGTAAACAATGATGGATCTTTTGAAAATGTGATTTTAAATAGTTTAAATCTTCTGATATATTCCTGGCAGTACTACATCTTTATGACAGACTTCCAGGATATAATTCAAAATGATGATGGTTTATTAAAAATAAAATTTCTACTAGAAGGTAAATGGTATTCACAGTTTTTTATGCTGATGAAATCTTGGGAAAGAGGGCTTAAAAATCTTTTTTTTTCCTTACTCTTTTCAGAACTAGATGAATCAACTGTATTTGTACTTGGAGCAGTGCTATACAAAAATTTAGAACTCATTTTGCCCACTTTGAGGTAAGAAAGGATAAAAGCAGACAACCAAGATTGTTTGCATATTGGTATTGTTGGATTACTTTTTTCCTGTTATTTAAAATATGCATGTGTATATTTGGTTTTCCTCCGTGCTTAGTCATGTATGATGGAAATAGCCTTTTCATCAAATTGGTTCAATTTGTCTTTTATGTAACCTATGTTAAGCTTAATTACAGAAACGTTCAATTAGAAGTATGCACACTGATGTACATTAATGCTCAAGCCACTTGTGCTTCAAACTACTGTTTCCCAGTGAGTACAATTGGTCTAGTAATGACATCACAGCCTGAGGTGCTAAGGGTGTCTGCTGGACTTGTGCAGAAGTTTTTAGCAGTAGTTTTCCAAGCACTTTTTCCACGCAGGTTGCATTCAGAAGGGGGAGAAGAGCTATAGAGAGGATCCATTTTAGAATCAAGACAGGCGTGTGCCTGAGCAGCTGTGGTAGGTCAGTCATGAGGGCCATACAAATTCATAGAGAAATAGGAGGGTCTCTTGTTTCACTTTTTCCTTCTGTACTTGATAACAGACAATTTGGAGATAAACATTCCTCCCCTCCCTCCTCAAATTACTGGTTAAAATAATTTCATGGTCCATTAATACTATCTTGTTTCACATGATCCTGTGCACCCTTGGGCTACTCATGTCCTATTGTGGTGAAAGAAATGGGTGCAGATTGTATCACAATAGCTGCTAATGAGTTCACAATAATTTGAAAGGATAGTAATTAGGAAGACACCAGATCACCTTTCCCTACTCTGTTTAAGCACAACTTCGGAATTTGAAACAAATGATGACAAAACAAAAGGTTTTTTTGCCAAAATCCATTTGAAAACAAAAAAGATTCAGTCCTAAGAAAAAACCACAACACTTCCCAATAAAGTAGGAGTGGTCTCTGCAATGAGTGTGCAATGTTGAGGCCAGAAGTCTCTCTGAGGCAGAGCGCAACTCAAATAGTGAAGTCCTGGCAGGAGACCTGAAAGTCTGGGGAGTGCTGGTAAGAGCCGTCTGTACTTAAGGCATGGTATAAATGACAGCTCATCCACTTCTGAAATGTCACTCAGAACTTTCCATTTGTTGTGCCAGTTCCTGAAATTAGCCAGAAAGGAAGAGATGCTTGCGAGAGATATTTTTTCTTCTCTTCTCCCATATTCAAAGAGACAGAGACAAATGGCTTTTGTAGTTAGTCCTTTTTGGCAAACCTCAGAGACAACCTGCCAATCCCAGGAGAGCATCAAGGCAGTCACGTACCACCTTTATATTGTAAACCACAATCTATGATCATGCCTTTTTAGCTCTTATATGTCAATAGTTTTCATTTACAGAAAGCAAGTATGAACCTTGAATTCTGCATATTAGCTGACGTGAAAATCCTTTCAGGGCTTTAATTTCATCCATTAGAAAAGAGAGATTTATAGGCCTTACTAGCTTTTCCGTAGAACCAATCACATCTCAAGAAGCAGGAATAGGGGCAGAACAGGGACATAGAATTAGGGTAATTTAAGTACTACAGACTATGAGAAAGCGCATCTCAGTTCCCAAATGTTTTGCTTTCATCTGTTCTACTTTTGGCTGGTTACTGATGTACACAGCAAATGTGACCATTGCTCTGTACAATTCAGTTCATAGAAATGTTTTGTGAGCTCCTAAAGCAAAATGGTCCAATAATCTATGTATATCTATTCATAAATGAAATCTTTAGAAATTCAAATATGAAGATATCCTACTTTGCCTCTGAATATGTTCAACATTGTTTGATTCCAATTCTCAGCTTCCCAGGAAAAGGAAACGAGCAGTATTACTTTCTCTTATATACGTGAATAAGGAATAAAAGTCTTTATTAATCTGTGATGTAAAAATATAGCATATATTCCCATATATACCTCTGGTCTCTTCTTTGTTCAGAGTACAGTGCCTCAGTACTTCCCTGCACTTCTTTAGTATTTGTAATGAAATTATACTGAAACTTTTACAGCCTACATCTCTCACCTCATCAGGAAGCGTATCATGCTGGATATCTTTGCCCATGGCAGTCATATTAAAAATTTGATCTCATGACTTTAAAATAGTACCTCAAAGTTGGCACAATTTCAGACAGTTTTCCTAGAAACATAGAATCATTGAACAGCTTGAGTTGGAAAGGACCTTCAAAGACTATCTCACCCACTGCTGCTACTGTCGGCAGGGACACCTTCAACTAGATCAGGTTGCTCAAAGCCCCATCTACCTGACCTTGAACACTTCCAATGATGGAACACAGCTTCTTTGGGCAAACTGTTCCAGTGTCTTACCACCCTCATTGTAAAGAATTTCTTCTTTATGTCCCATCTTAATCTGCTCTCTTTCAATTTAAAACTATTACCCCTCATCCTATCACTTCACTCCCTGACAAAGAGTCCCTCCCCATCTCTCCTGTAGCCTCCTTAAGGTATTGGAAGGCTGCTATAAGGTCTCCCTGGAGTCTTCTCCAGGCTGAACAACCCCAACTCTCTCAGCCAGTCCTCATAGGAGAGGTGCTCCAGCCCTCTGAGCATCTTTATGGCCAGCCCTCTGAGTATCTTTATGGCCCTCCACTGGACTTATTCCAACAGGTCCATGTCTTTCCTATGCTGAGGACTCCAGAGCTGGACACAGTACTCCAGGTGGGGTCTCACAAGAGCAGAGCAGAGCAGACGGGGACAATTGCTTCCCTCAAGCTCCTGGCCATGTTTTTTTTGATGTAGCCCAGGATACAGTTGGCCTTCTGGGTGGCAAGCACATAGTGCTGGCTCTTAGTATCCTCAAGACCATCTCCTCAGGGCAGCTCTCAACCCATTCATCCCCTGGTCTGTATTGGTATTGGGGACCTTAAACCCAGGTCCAGGACCTTGCACTTGGCCTTGTTGAACTTGATGAGCTTCACACAGGCCCACTTCTCAAGCCAGTCAAGGTCCTCTGGATGGCATCCCATCCCTCAGGTGTGTCAACCGCACCACTCAGCTTGGTGTCACTGCAAACTTGCTGAGGGTGCACTTGATCCCACTGTCTATGTCATTGATGAAGATATAAATAAAATAGGTAGATAAATACTACTGAATGCATTCAAACCATTTTAATGTTCATTCAGGTGGAATTCCGAATTGGAAAAAAGCCGCAGTTGTAGTTAGTGATGAAACTGTTGAGCTATTATACTCTTCAAAAATTAGACTACAATGCAGGTTTCAAAAGAGTCTTTATTTTCGGGTGGTTTATCATTTTATATTTGTTTAAATACATGAATGAAGTGAAGGTTTTCGTACATCCCACAGCATTTGGAAAAGGTTTATTTTTGTTCTGTTTTGTTTATTTTCCATTTTGCAATGGAAAACCATCATCTTATTTAACTGTGATAACTGTATTAGTATTATCATTATCATGGTAACTGTATTAGTGCTGAACATCGTGAAACGCTTCACTGCAATAACATTGTGTGTGGAACAAAACCTGTAAAATGTGAAGTTAGTTCACATCATCTAGTTTTTGTATGATACCCAGAAGTGTGGTAGCTACACACAATGTATGAATTAAAAAACAGTTCCGGATAAGCATCTTATGTGGTGCTGTTCTAAATAAAATGACAGTTGACAAAATATGTTAATGGTGGGAATAAAGATAAACAGAACAATAAACCAAGGTAAAATAAGTAAAATGGGCTTATGTTTGAGTTCAAAGGCCACATCATTTATACCTTGACAACCTGATGAAAGAGTTAATTTTTACTGGCTGCAATCAAATATCCAGAAAGCTTTACTACTTCCCATGTGATTTCAGTCCCTGGCTTTACAGGAGTTAGGGTGGGAGTAAAGTAAATATTTGATAGTATGACACCTGGTTTTTGTAGTTTTCAGAATAACAAAGGTGACACACATTCCCATACATTCCTTAACATCAGCACTCAAAGATATGCAAGCTTCTGTATCAGCAGGAGGAACTTCTTTGTTTAAAATAAACAATCAAACAAATAAATAATATCTCAGTATATCTTTTGGGAAAATGTTTCAAAGCACCTACCAGAGAATCCCCATCTGGTACATCACAGGTGTCCTGTGAGCCAAATGAGGATTTCATTATCTAGGGCAGCCTATACAATATATTTCACAAACTCCAAAATTAGCTTTATTTTACCATATGGGCTTGATTTTTCTTGTTTTCACTGGTATAGACTCTGTTAAAAGGAAGTCTTGTAAACACAGTATGAGATGAAACTTGGCAATTACATTAATATAGAGCTTTTTGGATAAAGTGTTTTATCCTAGTGGCACATATATTTTATTCAGAGAATTTTTTCAGGACTGTTTAAACAAAAGGTTAGGAAAAAGAGAAGTACTTTATTCTTTCTTATAAAATTTTTTTTTTCCATGCACAAGTAAATAAACTTAATCTGGTTCTATTTGCTAATATACTTTGCTGGATTGCACTATCCTTGTAATGTCATATGGGTTTTTTAAAAATCACAGATTGACATATTGAATATTTTCTGCTCTGTAGATTGAATATTATTTCCATAGCTCTTGCATCCCTAAGCACATCTATGTTATTAGGTTCACAGAAAACTCATTCTCAGTATAATACTAATCTAAAAGATATGTAATTCCTCTCCTGGGCAATCTGAAGGAATACATTTCATATTGCCATATTGTAAAATAGTTCTTAACTTTTCCTCTAACAAATAAGAACAAATAAAGAATCAATGATTTTGCTGTAGCAAGCCTTTTTTTCCCATCACTTAAAAAATCACCATACTTTTCCTGCTATAATTTCCTGCACTGAAACATTCTCTTTCTCCATTTGAAACACCATTCCTAACCCCCTCCTCTGGGTGCTGAACAGCCAAACAGGCCCTTGAACTTCCTTAAGTCAGCTCAGACAGAGGGTGGAGAACCTCAAACGGGCTTTTACTGAATAACATTTCTGCTATAGCATCCGTAATTTTTCTGTAATGTATACAATATTTACACATTGAACTATAACTTCTTTCATACCTTATTCATTAGCTCATTTTTCTTGAGCAACGTGGAGTCATTCTAAAAAGAAAAGAAGACCTGAATTTCATATCACATAGAATCAATATATATACCCATATATAAAAGAATACCCTCAAAATGTATAACCAGATATAAAAAGAATTTAGAAAAATAACTGATTAATATTGTTATTAATTCAGATCAGAAAAAAACCCCACTAAGACAGTGGCTGCAGAAGTTCTTCTCGAGCCTTTACTCAATCAAACTTTGTTATGTTGAATATTCAAGGATTTATTCAACCATAGTTCCCAAGGGTTTTAATATATTTTTTGTGTAATTGATTTCAAAATTTGACCCTGATGTGTATTTTTGCTGACAGTCAGCAGAGCACCATCCTGTACAAGTTCATTTCTCATCAAAGAAAAGTTTTAGATATTTTTTTTTTATGAAAGAGAAAGAAGTATAGGTGAAGTCACTCTCCACCTGTCATAAAAAATATATCAGATAATGCACTTGCCCACGAATTGTGAGGTAGGTCATTCTCATTTTAAGTCATTCCCATTTTATGTCATTCCCAATAGGAGAGGAACTGAAATCCACATATTCCACCTCATGGGATGTTTCGTAAAATCCGATTACTTAAATTCCTGGATAAATGCTCTCAGTACTTTGCTATTGTTTAAAAAAATATTTTCAATAAAGGTATCAATGGCACTGTATTAGTGGTTTTGAGGGAAATTCTTGTGACTACAATGCTTTGAGCTTTAATTCAGTGACATCTGAACATGTTAGGTGAGTTTAGAATGTACTTGCCGGATTGCTTTCTTCCAGGGACTATCTAAACGGTTAAATGTGAGATATACAGCTTGGCATTCAGCCCAGATAGACCAGCAATGAGTGATGTCACAGCAATTCCAGACACAAATACAGGTTGGGCAGAGAATGGATTCAGAGCAGCCTTGAGGAGAAGGACTTGGGAGCACTGGTGGATGAGAAGCTCAAGATGGGCCAGCAATGTGCGCTGGCAGCCCAGAAAGCCAAACGCATCCTGGGCTGCATCAGGAGAAGTGTGGCCAGCAGGTCACGGGAGGTGATTCTGCCCCTCCACTCTGCTCTGGTGAGACCCCACCTGGAGTACTGTGTCCAGCTTTGGAGTCCTCAGCACAGGAAGGAGATGGACCTGTTGGAACGAGTCCAAAGGAGAGCCATGAAGACGATCAGGGGGTTGGAGCACCTCTGCTAGGAGGACAGGCTGAGGGAGCTGGGGTTGTTCAGCCTGGAGAAGAGGAGGCTCTGGGGAGACCTAATGGCAGCCTTCCAGTACCTGAGGGGGCCTACAGACAGGCTGGGGAGAGTCTGTTTACAAAGGCCTGCAGTGACAGGACGAGGGGCAATGGCTTTAAGTTGGGAAAGGGCAGATTTAGATTGGAGATGAGGAGAAAGTTCTTTACTGTGGGGGTGGTGGAGCACTGGAACAGGTTGCCCAGGGAGGTGCTTGAGAACCCTTCCCTGGAGATATTCAAGGTGAGGCTCAACGAGGCCCTGAGCAACCTGGTCTAGTTGGGGGTGTCCCTGCTGACTGTGGGGCGGTCGGACTAGATGACCTTTGGAGGTCCCTTCCAGCCTGGACCATTCTATGATTCTGTGATGGAGCACCTCTCCTACGAGGACAGGCTGAGAGAGTTGGGATTGTTCAGCCTGAAGAGAAGGCTCCAGGGAGACTTTATAGCAGCCTTCCAGTACCTAAAGGAGGCCTACAGTAGAGGTGGGGAGGGACTCTTTGTCAGGGAGTGAAGTGATAGATCGAGGGGTAATAGTTTTAACTGAAAGAGATTTAGACTAGATTTAGACTAGATATTAGGAAGAAATTCTTTCCTGTGAGGGTGGTGAGGCACTGGAACAGGTTACCTACAGAAGTTGTGGCTGCCCCATCCCTGGAGGGGTTCAAGGCCAGGCTGGATGGGGCTTGGAGCAACCTGGTCTGGTGGGAGGTGTCCGTGCCCAGGGCAGGGGGATTGGAACTTGATGATCTTAAAGGACCCTTCCAACCCGAACCATTCCATGATTCTATGCAGATTTCATTTCACAGTGATATAGACACATTTATTTTCTGGTGAAACAGACTACTAGGGGCTGTTGAGAACATAAGTGGATTGATAGGGTTTTAATGACACTGAGGTAAAATAGGTGTACTGAGGTTACAATTTAGGTACCTTAAGTGTTCTTTTGAATCTCACCCTAGAACCATCAGAATGGTAGAAAAAATTAGATACAGCAAGGAAATATTTCTCCATCACAAAGACTGTTTGTGATCAAGAACTGAAGTATCCTTTACATTAGCTTATGTGAGTTTCCAAAATGGAAAAAATATTTTAATAGTTAGTAAGCTCTATTTCCACTTGTCATGATCTGTTAGAGAAATCAGTTTTGTATTTATTTGGAGTTTTTTTTGTTATTTTTTAATTACGCCTTACTTGGGAACATCTGCAGATATTCAGCTACTGTATGAAGAGTAAGGTACTGTGATTGCTCCCCCTCTACAGAACACACTGAAAGTTTATCAGGCATTAAATGTTAGTCTGGTAGAGCGATATGTTTTTGTCAACAGTGTGTGAGACTTTCAGCTGCAACCAAAGGGAAGGTTCTTAAGGAATAATAATCAAAAGAATTAAGTAAAATATAAAGCCACTTCTGTTATATTTCCATTATATGTTTTGGCTGAGTAAAATGGGACTAGAATTCATACCTTGCCCCAGAAGAGTTATTTCTTTCCTTGTGCTGAGTAAAGTGCCTGCTGAGTTAAGTTTCTATTACTGTAGCCATGGCAATTCCTGTTTCAATGATCCAGCAAAATGGAATCCTTTCCTAAATACCATTTCCCTAGAGAAAATAAACAATTAAACAACAACAACATAAGAATATTTATACTGTCTATTATAATTACATCTAAACTGCCTAGCTTCTTCTTTGATAGCGTGTGAATATGTCTTTCTGTGAGGTTTTTTTTTTGTGTATATGCATCAGCAGAAGGTGTTGAAAGCAGCATTACATCCAAAGGAAATACTGTACTGATCATCAGAAACAGTCAGTCTGATAACTGATAGTTGTTCTAAGCCTGATGGGTCTTAAAAAGCAAGGATCTCAGACATGAACATCATGTCAACATGTCTTTATGCCTGTATTAGCATAACCTTGACAATACTAGGTCCTTCCTAGAAAGGTAGCTACAAAACTTAGTGATCCATATTTTACATGAAAAGAGAGGTTGATGATGAATTAGAGACATTAACAGAAAATTATTATTTTGAGTCTCCTGGTACAATAACATAAGAACAAATCTAAACACACATATATGAGAAAACAATGTTTGGTTTTGGTGGGATTTCTGTTGGGGCAAGCTAAAGATTATATTTTTTAAAGTATTTAGATGATGAACGAACTCATACACCAAATGCAAAGGTTTTTCAAAAAATTGGAAACAGGTAGAGTTTTTTCACCAGCACAGAATCAACAGAACTGTAGAATCTCCCATTACACTCATCCATCTTCAGAATTTTTCACTTAACAGTCAGAAAAAAAGCCCAACAGAGTTCTGTGGAAGAAAAATGACTGTCTCATAGAACATAGCCGGTGGGTCGATGTTGAGAGAAGCAAATGATATGCATTTGAACATTGACAAAATGTTTGTGTGATCAATAAAGCCTTCTAATTAGTAAATTGTACTTTAAAGAATGGCACTTCTGCCACCATTGTTGTTCTTCAGTGTGTCAGATATGGTTGGTAAATAGTGAATGTTTCACCACTTGCAAAAATCGCCCTGATGATTTGTCAACTGAAGTCACAGAAAATACCGAATATATATTAATTAATATATATATATTTAAATATAATATCAGAAGCCTCATTTAACCTCATACTAAGTTAAATCTTTCTTTCTTCCTTCCTTCCTTCCTTCCTGCCTTCCTTCCTTCCTTCCTTTCTTTTTTTTTCCCCAGGAATTTTACAGTTCTTAATTCAAAAATCATCGTTGTTACTATACGACCTGAGCCAAAAACTACAGATTCTTTCCTGGAGATAGAGCTAGCCCATCTGTCTAATGTAAGTACAAGGATGGTTGATATGCTCTTCTAAGAGTATTTATCTGATCATATGAGAAAAAGAAGCAAGGTTGTTTTAAATAAATAAATAAATATCAGGTAATAAAACTCAGTTTAACTGTTAAAAGTTAAGCCCAGGAACAGTCTAACATGCTTTGAAGAGAATGCGTACTTGTTTCATGAATGTGTATATGCAAAACAAAATTAATTGTTGTTCCATGAGTTTTGAAGTTTTCATTTAAGCAGCAATTTCTACCGAAAACTCTCCATTAACCACTTTGATTAATGCAATTGAAAATGTAGTATTGTGCTGAATGCTTAAACTTTTGCTCCCTGCACAGGTCATAGAGCTATGTAGGTCTTCAGGCTTTCTCTTCTTTTCTTCAATTATTTTATACTCAAAAGCTAGGTTTTACCTAACCTGTTGTAGCAGACATTGAAAGAAATGCTCTGGTTCCAATTTAGCTTATAACTGTTTGAGGGGTTTTTGTGCAATTATTTTTAATTCTGTACTTTTCAGCCTTTAATCTGACATTAAAATGGTTTAAATCTGAAAAAAAAAAAAGTATGATTCTGTGTCTAACTGTATGAAAAATATTAATGTTTTTTCTTTCTGCTGCCAGCAATCTCCCAACAGCCACAGGGAGAATAAAATATATCTGCTCTGTGCAATTTTTGTGATGTACGATATTGGCGAAATAATGTGAAGGCATGATGTATAAACATTGTTTATGTTACTAAGAGTTAGTTTACTTTGAATAGTCATAAAGAGACAATTGAAGAGACAGTTAATAGAGTTTTAGTAAACAGTGTTGTTAGGCAAAAGACTGTAAAGCTGTGATTTTGTGTTACAAACAGTTGCTGAAGTAGTCATATAGGTACAATTCAGCTGGAGGATTTCCAAATATTTCAGGCAATAACAAATTTGGTTTAGTGTCTCTGGGCAGAAGTATGAAGAAAACTCTTTGAGCTCTTGATCTTTGATTTACATTTTACTCAAGGTTAGAAGAAACTACTTTGCCACCAATCGTCATTCTGTTCCCAGAAAAATGATATTACAAAGAACATCTCAGTGAAATTTATTGCAAAGTCAAGCAGAAAAAAAAAAAAAAAAAGAAAGGAATCAAGGAACATATACTGAGCTGAATCCTTACCTTTCAGTAAGATTAGAAGTTGATGGATGAAGAATTGTGGAGACTTTGGGGTTTATATTTCTCTTTTTCTATTTAATTTTAAGATGTTTTAGGATGTGTAGGCTTGGTGTTTTGTTTTGGTTTGGAACTTAAGTTACAACATATATATTAAGAGAAAATATCAGTCTTTAACATAACTTCTGTTTCTGTCAGAAATTTCACTAAAAATGTAATACAGTATTTGCTGAAGTAGGCCACAAATTAATCGTATATATCAGGGGAAAAAGAAAAACAAACTGCCTTTGAAAAAAAATACTTGTTTTGATCTTACGACGATCCGTATTAAGAACTTATGGTATTTTTTTCTCAAAGCTAGATTTTCATTTCCATTATTTAGCAATGATTGTGGGACTACTTATGAGTTGTAGATAAGGAATATTGGAGTATGACTTCTATATTTTGAAATTGGAATTAGTACTTGCAAAAGTGTGGGGTAGCAGGTAGGGGAAAAGAAAGGACTGTAATTACTTTTGTCACTTATGCTAGAAAAAAAATTTGAAAAAAAAAAAATTATACCAGTAAGCAACATATCAGCATTGAAAATACTTATAAACCAAACACAAGCTATTAAAACTAGCACAACACAAGCAAGGCCAGACCAGTAAAAGGTTGAACCGCTGCACCCCCACAAGCCAGAATTTTAGGAATTCCTTCTTAGGAATTCCTAGGGACTTTTTTTTTTTTTTTTTTCCTAAATCCATCCCTTTGAGTAATTTACAGAGCAGGTTTTTGCCAAGTTTCAAAATCTTGGAAATGCAGTGAAAGTTCATTGTTACAAAAGGTCAGATTAGAGACACTGATTGTCACCTTGCTTTGTCAACCTTTCCGTAACAGAATATTAATGAATATTGTATCAGCTCATGTCTTGAAAAGGTGAAAAGACCTTGCCAACAGATATCAGAGACTTTTTTTTTTTCCCTTTGGCTCAGTTTTTGTCCTATAATTTAATCCAGAGAAGTATCAAGTGCTTGAAACAAATTCCCCATCCACTGAATAAATTAAGTAGATAAGAGATTATGAAAAATGGTGGGCAAATGTGATCATTTAATAAGTTAATATGTTTAATTCACTCTAGCCTTAAAATACTAATTTATTCAAAATATATCATCATTCATTTTAATAAAAACAGAGGATTATTTTGTGGAGGAAATGTAAACCACAACTACATATGCTGCTTGGAATATAGCATGGCATTTGGACTTGCAGATAAATGAAAATTTAACAGACAACTGGCCACAGTGACAATGGGAGTTGCAATGCATTATTTAGAGAATATATTTGGTCTTACGCACTGTGAATATGTTGATGAATGTGATCACATTTTTCCAGGAGTTTGATTAATGAGACATCGAAGTAATCTCTTAAAAACTGTACAACTCTAACAAAAATCCTCTTTGCTCCCACGAGCATACGAATTCTCACCTTCTGACAGCACAGAAGTTTACTCGGGGACACTAAAGTGATGAGCCAGCAGCAGCGTAGGATATCAAACTTTCAACGAGGCTGAAAACCCTGGCTACAAAACACAGTGGGCACTCTGCTGCATAGCTGTCAAAGTTGCCAATCACATCTCAAAAGTTCAGTTTTCTATGCCAGGCAAAGTTATATATACATACGTAGTCACACGCACACATGCCTATTTTTGAGATACCCAAGTCCTTTGCTGTACTGCAGTGTGCAAACCAATACTGCAGCTGTTGTAAACGTTAATGGACGCAGTAGCTGCTTCCTTAGCTGCTGCTAAGTAATTAACTGGCAAGAGCTGTGATGAAGGATTGCTTCAGAAAGTGATGGCTGTTGGAGGTAGCTCAACAACAGCAGTGTAAGGAGACATTGCCGGGAGGTTAGACCCAGAAAGACTGTGAAAAAGGGAGGAACAGGTTAAGGGCAAAGAAGCAACCAGGAAGAGAGGCTTCTTGTGGTCCTTGCAGTGCTTGAAGGGTGTTTGATGAAGATAACAAAAGAGGAAGAAATTCTCAAAGGCTTCTGTGTCCTTACGAGCTGCCACATCTGGCAGAGAAAACCCTCACCCAGGACCTTATTATGGAACAGGAGTAATATTTATCTTGCTTTCCATGTTTCTGCTTAATCTCTCATTAGTAACTGCCATGTCCAAACACATTCTTTTTTTCTTTTTTTTTAATTTGAATGCATTTCAAAGGGAGTGAAGAATGTGATCTGACAGCAGCAGTTTTATTGCATTTCAGCTTTCTACAAAGGCATTTATTTCCCTTTATTTTATAGATGTTTTCATGATGGACATTTCTTCTGAAAGCATTTTTGTATTCTTTCTACTTGCGCCGTGGGAATAGCCAGCATAAACTGTCTGATGTCTGCTGCAAAAAAAGGAGTCTCAAATATATAATGTCGGCTATAGGAGTACTTTTTTAGTATACATATATTTATATCAGATTGCAACTAGAATCTTTTCACCCAGTCTTAGGATACAAATCAATACTCCCTATAAAATGAAACTTTAAAAAAAAATTAGTTCTGCACCATTATGCAGTTGTTCTTATTTCTTTTCTTCTGTATCCTCTTCTATCAGTATAACTGAAAGTTTTTGGCTAATGATGCAGGACCTGGTCTCTGAATCTTAATGGGCCTGTTATCCTGTGCTTTGTCCTGTGCCCTCTTCCCCATCCTCTTCTTTATATTATAAATGCTTCAGGGAATGTAACATCCTTTATTTATGTTTGTACAGTGCTATGTTCTTATAAAATGCCATAAGTATATGTTGGTTTTAAATATTTATACTCTACTCATAAAATTTCATGCAGTCAGCAAAATACTGAAGTAGAGGGTCAAAATTTCCCTAAATGCCTATCTCACAAGCAACTTCAAAAGGACTTTTTTTATCTTTGACAAAGAGGTGGATGAAAGAATTCAAATGTTTACAGAATCACACAATTTTCAGAGTTGGAAGGGACCTCTAGAGATCATCTAGTCCAACTCCCCTGCCAAAGCAGGGTTGCCCAGAGCACATCACTCAGGAGCATCCAGGCGGGGCTTGTAGATCTCCAGAGAAGGGGACTCCACACCCTCCCTGGGCAGCCTCTTCCAGGGCTCTGTCACCCTCACCTGAAAGAAGTTCTTCCTCAGATTGGAGTGCAACTTCCCCTGTTCCAGCTTGTACCTGTTGCCCTTCGTCCTGTCACTGGGAACCACTGGAAAAAGTCCAACTCCATCATCCTTCAACCCACCCTTTCGAGACTTGCAAGAATTACTAAGGTCTCCCCTCAGCCTTCTCTTCTCCAGGCTAAAGAGTTCCAGCTCTCTCAGCCTTTCCTCATCAGGGAGATGCTCCAATCCCTCCATCATCTTTGTTGCCCTATGCTGGACTCTCTCCAGTAGTTCCCTGTCTCTCTTGAACTGGGGAGCCCAGAACAGGACGCAGGATTCCAGTTGTGGCCTCCCCAGTGCAGAGCAGAGGGGGAGAACGACCTCCCTCCATCTACTGGTCACACTCTTCCCTACACAGCCCAGGATTCCATTGGCCTCTTGGCCACAAGGGCACATTGCTGGCTCATGTAAAGTTTACTATCCACCAGGACCCCTAGATCCTTCTTCTCTGAAGTGCTTTCCAGCAGGTCCACCCCTAACCTTTATTGGTGCCTGGCATTCTTCCTCCCCAGGTGCAGGACCCTACACTTGCCCTTGTTGAACCTCATTAGATTCTTCTCTGCCCAACTCTCCAGCCTGTCCAGGTCTCACTGGATGGCAGCACAGCCCTCTGGAGAGTTGGCCACCCCTCTCAGTTCGGTATCATCACCCAACTTGCTGAGGGTACACTCTGTCCCCTCGTCCAGGTCATTGATGAATATGTTGAACAAGACTGGACCCCCTGTTCCCCTGGGGAACACCACCAGTTACAGGCCTCCAACTTACCCTGCTCCGTTAATTACAACCCTCTGAGTTCTGTTCGACAGCCAGGACTCAATCCACCTCACTGCCCCCTCATCTAGCCCACACTTCCTTAATTTCCGATGAGGATGCTATGGGAGTCAGCGTCAAAAGCCTTGCTGAAGTCAAGGTAGATGACATCTGCTGCTCTCCCCTCATCCAGCCATCCAGTTATAACATCATAGGCGGCTATCAGATTGGTCAAGCATGATTTACCCTTGGTAAATCCATGATGACCACTTCCAATAACTTCCTGTTCTTTAAGATATTTGGAGATGACATCCAGAACAAGTTGCTCCATTACCTTCCCAGGGACGGAGGTGCAATTAATCGGCCTGTAGTTCTCTGGGTCCTCTTCCTTGCCCTTTTTGTAGATTGGAGTGATGTTTACCTTTCTCCAGTCCTCAGGCACCTCTCCTGTTCTCCATGACCTTTCAAAGATGATGGAGAGTGGCCCAGCAATAACATCTGCCAGTTCTCTCAGCACTTGCGGGTGCATCAGGGCCATGGACTTATGGATGTCCAGTTTGGCCAAGTTGTCTCTAACCCAGTTCTCCTCTAAGGAGGGAAAATCTTCCTCTCTCCAGACCTTCCCCCTTGTCTCCAGGGTCTGGGATTCATGAGGGACAGCTTTAGCAGTGAAGACCGAATCAAAGAAAGCATTCAGCAACTCCGCCTTCTCTGTGTCTTCCACCACTAGGGCACCCACCTCAGTCATCAGTGGGCCTACATTTTTCCTGGTCTTCCTTTTTCTACTGCTATACTGAAAGAACCTCTTCTTGTTATCTTTAACCGTAGTGGCCAAGTTGAGTTCTGCTTGAGCTTTGGCCCTTCTAATTTTCCCCCTGCATACCTTCACTACATCTTGGTATTCCTCATAAACTACTAACCCCCTTTTCCAGAGATCGTAAACTTTCCTTTTGTTCCTGAGGTCCAGCCAAAGCTCTCTATTTAGCCAGACCAGTCTTCTTCCAGCAATGTTTTTTCTATAAATAAAACACTTCTCAGAGTAAAATATCAAGGTGTGTTTTGCCTATGTGAAACTATATTTATATCTACTGCACCAACACTGTTCATGAGAGAACTACACTAGTGCTAACATAAGAAAATAGTGTATTCCACCTGTTTCTTCAAATCATCTGTGATTTTGTTGAAAATATATTTTTATTCTGTATTTTATATCAAATTCATTTATAAAGTTCTGACTTCTGGGAATATCCAATCTTTATGATGAACAGGAATACAGTTTTTCAGTTTTTAGCCAGTTAAGTACTTCTAAGTCAATCTGAGTTTTGATAAAGGAAGATTTACAAGATTAGGGACAAAACTTTATTTTAATCTTGTCTCAACTCTTCCTAGGCAGCAAAATAAACATGAGTAATAAGAAAAACATTTCAGTTTCCCAAAACATTACCCACAGTTTAATGATGTGCAATAAACCTAGATTCCCGTCCTGTTCTAAATCAAATCAGAAATCTTTCATTGACTTCAAAGAGGTTGGAGATGGGATTGTAAAGCTCAAGAAAAAAAACTGTTTTGGGAAAAAATCTGCTGATTCAGGATGTAATTGACATTTTGCCCAACATATGTTTAAAAATGTTAATGTCATTTCTGGTTTTGACATCCAGGTTCCCTAAGGGCCTGCAGTTCTGCTTCTAAACACCCCCAGAAATGTTCAGTCGAGTCTCTTAACAGATTAACTCTTATCTCATATTTCAATTCTAGTAGGATATACCAAATAGACAACTTCATGCTTACCTTATTTAAGAGAGAGAATACAGCAAATACTCTGCTTTGAGATTCAAGTGTGTTCTAAATACTCCATAAGAATTAACCTTAAGCTTTTGGAATTTCAGTGGCATAAATTTGTCAGAGTATAAGAGGGATCATGTGGGAGGAGACAGCTAAATATTTAGGTCAAGCGTGACATTTTTTTTGTATACCTGTAACTAATAGGTTTGTTTGTTTTCTTCTTAGGGTACATTGAATCCCTACTGTGTTCTGTGGGATGATTCAAGAACGTAAGTGATGGATGTTTGCTCCTGTTGCTATGGTTCATGTGTTACAAAGTGCCTAACAATATTTAAGTAGCTGGTCAGTAAATGGGTTGGTATGAGGGCAGGAAAAATGAAACTTTCACAGAGTGAAAGTACAGAATTCTCCAGCCATTTGGCTTCCTTTTGGCAGCTATGTAAATTGAAAGAATATAATATCTCACCAGGCAAAGATTACTCACATAGTAATTTTAATCTGCGTTTTGAAGATTAAAATGACAATGTCTAAGAACTGTAGTTCCTTGATGGCAGTTGCTGGGCAACAAGCAAGTGGGTAAATGATCATACAGATAACTAAGGAAGGCTTCCATTTCTGTTACTGCAAGGAGAAATATCATTTTGAAGTGTGATACCCACAGCAATCTTCATTTTAGTTGGTGTAAATTTTCAGTTTAGTTTAGTAAAATAATAGCTGTATTCTAAATCGTGAAAGCTTGCTAGAAGTCTTCTGCTACTTTTTTTCAGCGTGTTCCCCTTCTGTAGCAAACCAGAAAATATCACTGTAAAGAAGTAAAGCAGTGAAGTCAGCATGGTTTAAAAAGAATTCCAAGTTTAGGCAGTTGTAATTTGCTGCACTAATCTGTCACAGTGAATTTCCCACTAAAGTCATGGCAAACTTTGCCTAAATACAGATTAAGTATTTCAAGAAAGATCCCTATGTGGTTGACATTTTAAGATGATGTTTTACTTCTTGTCCAGGTATATTATGTATATCTTATGCTACTGACTCATCTACATTGTGAGAAATTGTGTGCCTGTGACTTTGTGAGTGCTTTTATCCCTGAGTCTGGGTTTACATCAGTACTGTGGTGGCTGAGAAACAATGGTATAGAAATGAGAAACCTTAGACATGATCCTAGAAATCACTCCGAATGCAACTAGTGCCATGGTCTATGCCTCTACAAAAGAATCATAATGCAGTTATTTGCCAGCAACCTCATGTTCCATTTCTGTAAAATGTGTGGAATGAAGTACATAAAAGACTTGACATTATGTAGTATTATGTGCACACAGAATGCAAAAACATTTGGAATGTGTTCTTTGTTTCCTCTTCACAATTTTTTGCTTGCACAGTATTAGAACAGTGCTTTATTTACCATTTTTTACATGTTTTACTTTAAGCACACGCTCTGATTGCACTGCTCCAGTCCAGAATATCAAATGCATATTTTCATGGAATTATACTACCAAAAAACCAAACAATGTGATTAAAAGATTTCATGCAGGTATTCAGGATTAATGTGCAAAGCAATTGCAAACAAATGTGTTTTGTGCTTGCCACTAGTTTTGCATGCGTTTCTCTTAGTATTCTTTATAGAGAAGTTTAGTGCTACATATAACTATTGGTTTCAGTATGCTTCAGAATCTGGATGGAAAAGCGAAATTTTGACACATCTAAAATTTACATGAAGCTTACATAAAATAGTCTGAGGTTTTGAGGGAGAAACACATATACTTTTGTATTCTGAAGGATATCTTTTCTAGTCATTTAGTAGTAGCTACTGAAGATGTTAAAATAGTTGAAGATTAGGGGTATTCTTGGAGATCTGTCAGTTTTCAGAAGTGATATGAGCCATCAAATATTCACAATAAGTTAGGATGTATCAGTAAGTTCTACATGGACATCATCATCACTTTCTTTACACATGCATGTATATTAATTTATATAGAAAATTCTACTGTTTTCCTCCATCCTTAGGAAAGGGTCCCTAATTAATTGATTCATAATTTTATTTTTGTAATACAGTTTCTTTTTGCTTTAGAGCATTTTATTTGTATTTACTCAGGAATACTTCAAGATTTATATTCTGACACCATGCATTTTGAATTATCATGAAAGCTCTATAATGCTGAATCAATTCTTATAATTTTAAATCTTAATAAATAAATATGTAGAGAACTATACAATTGGTTAGGTGCCCACGGTGATGTTGAGTTCTTTCATTTTTTCCAAAAAGTCAGGCATTAGCTATTCTCAGCAGCTGGCAACTGTATTTAATGGATTAGTAGCCTCATCCACACTGCAAATCCTACAGAGCTGTGCTGTGCTCGTGTCCTTCCAAATTGGGTAATTTTTGCATAACCAGGATTTGGCAAGTGTTTTGGAATAAAACCAACAAAAAGTAGTCTGCTTTTAGCTGAAGGTGCTAAACTAATCAGTAGTCTATGCTGAGGCAGGTGTTTGAAATTAAGTGCTTTTTGGATGATAACTCTGTTTACTTTTCTCCTTGGCATACAGCCAGTTGTAACCTCTCATGGGTTTTGTGACCTTTTTAGCCACTTCTCCCACATCTTTATCTGCATGCATTGCAAGTTTACATGTGGTAAATTGTATCTCCTCCACTGATCCTCTCAGTTTAATACTTCTCCAACAGCAGGGGAAGCTTTGTCTGTCTGGGTTTTGGGCATGCTTCTCAGGAGATTTATCAATAATTAACAGTTTCTTGTCATCCATCATTGAAGAAAGTTCTGTATCTGTGAGCTGTTTAATCACACCAGATCATTAAGCTCCATTGATATCTGTGACAACTTAGTCATCCTAACTTTATCGAGAGCTGTTTAAATCCAGTCTTTCTATGATATTCGGTGAGTCTTCCCTGTGGTGATATTTTATAAGGTTTGCCATTTATCAGGCTGGCAGTCTTGTGCCGTCTCTATAGGCAACTAGTCAAATGTGTGCGTGATATTGAGACAGTGCAACTAAAGAATAAAATATTATGTCATGTATTATAAAGGGCAAACTCAAATCCAATAATTCAGCTTTTTTATTTCAGTTGATTCTCCCAAAATGTAGAGCACATCTGTCTGTGTTGATTAAAATTAGGCTGTTTGTGCTTTCTGGTGCTTCCTTCAGTATTTCCAGCCTCCCTGCATGAAGCTGATAGCATCAATAGTACGAAAGTGATGAATTTTTCCCTCTCAGAAATTTGACTGATTTCTTCATCCATTCATTTCAGAAAATGTATTCTAAATGTTGACTTCAGTAAAGTCTTAGAATACTGGATGCTTCTCCTTTCAGTACATGGGAAAATGTGTGGAATATTTGTAATTGGCATTGTGATACTAAACAATTTGGTTCCTTAAACCGACCAAACGAAGACTCAAAAAGAGTTGTATCTTTTCTGCTTTGCGTTGCCTGGCATGAAAAACTATCTGTGCTGCCAGGAACTGTTTGTGATGCGCTGATTCCAATGTCTCAGTCCACAAACAGAAAGGCAATACATTGGTCAGGTCCTAGGGCTGATTTTCCCACCCCACAGAAGTGATTTAAGATGAAACAAAACTCCTGAATTTTTTTCTCCTGTCTCTCCTACCTTTTTGGAAAGGAAAAGAAGAATGGAGAGGGAGACATCAGAGACATTCTCAACCAGCAAGTAATCCAATGGTTAGAGCATCTACTTGGGAATCACAGGGACCAGCCCCTCAATTTTTTCTTTGCAGAAGTTACTCGAGGAGCTTGGAACACATTTTTCAGTCTCACAGGAGCAACCCATGCCCACTGAGCTGTTGGCTCCTCTGGAGTCTGTTACTCGTGATGTGTACTGCTGGAACTCTGCCATATTATTTAGGAAAATATTCATGGGTTGGGGAGCTGATTCCCAGCACTTCTATATTTAATTTTACCACTCATGTGTTTGTCACTGTGCCACGCCTAAATCTCAGCCGTATCACTGTCAGTGTTTTTTTTCCTAGCTTTATGTAAGTCTGAGCAAGGCTGTGTAAGCCTGAGGTGGTCAAAGAATCTTTATATGTATGCATACATTTCCATTTTAAAAATTGCATTTATTGTGGCATTTTTGTAGGCTGTCTCAACAGTTCCATTGAACTTCATGTCCTTCTCTGATGCTTAGATCTGTGACAGATGCCATAACAACCAGTCTGTATGGAGCTCTAGGGCCCATGAAAGTTTGGCCCAACAAAGTTAGTCACTTGTCTTAGCGGACCCAGACCCTGGACTCTTGAACCATGGTGCAGAATTCAAAGCACAGTAATAGGCTGGAAGCTGGGTGCCACAATACCGAGCATCACGAGTAACACCCTCACGTGCAGCCCTCAGCTCCCACCATCACAATGAGGGCGTGGAAGATGGGGTGGACATGGAGGGTCACCAGAAGGAGGTGACATCTGACATGGGAGTTTCAGTAGTCACTGACTGATGAGGAAAACAGTGCAGCTGGTGTTCAGTCTTTTAGAAATGTGTTGGGCGTAATGTGGGCGCATGTGCTCTCCACAGGACAGTGTCAGTTGCTGTTGGTATGTTCCACAGTTGTACGTGATGCAACAGGACGTCACACAGCACTGGGTAAGGGAAGGGCGTAGGCATTCTGGGGCTCTATTCTGCCAGTTGCTGCAGAAAGATGTTATAACAGTATGGCAGCCTTTTTTATCAGTATGTGTGCTCATAGCAGTTTGTGCCTGCTGAATATACAGTTGGCAGAAGTACAATGCAATTAACTGCAATTTTTAGTACTGCAAGGATTTCGACCTGGTTCAGTTTTAGTTTAAGACAGTGGTCGGTCTGCTTGATTTTTTTTTTCATAGCCATAAAAAAATTACATTGACAGTGGTTTAAAATTTCTACCCTGAAGCTATGTGAAACTAGGAATACCTATATATGAGAAATTAGAAATTGTATACATTTACGTACCTTCAGAGTTTCACTCCAGACATATTATAACATCCTCCATTAAAAAAAGTTTACAGTTGTTTTTTTAGAATTATCCCCTAGAGCTTTTAAATGTTTTTCTCCCATTGTCCCTGGATACAATTATGGAGAAATAGTCCATAAAGCAATTTGTTCAATCCAAATAGAGAAGAGTCTAACAGTTAATTGTGATTTTCTCACAGATCTGCCTATAGGGCACAGTGCAACTCAGCTTTAGGATATAAGTTTGCCTGCATACCAGCAAAACAGCTTTTGCATTTTGTTTTCCTGTGATAAAATTGACAGGGAACACTGATCTGCTTTGTCCCTCTCCTCTCCACTTTGTTTTTCAAAACTGCCATGATGGACCATTACAGTTATTCTTTGTTTGGCTTAGCCTTGCAAGCCTTTGAAAATATATTCAAGACAACTCTATATAACTCACATCAAAATGTCTTAAGCTAATCATCAAATAATTAAAAAATCCTAAATCAGAAATCACTTCTGGAAATATGAATAATAGCCTCTCCTTACTTTATATTACTTTACAGTTATATTATTTTTGTTACCAAGAATATATGGAGGGAATAGATATTTCTATAAGTAGAATAAAAATTGAATGAGATTAAATCACATAAGTATGGTTTGGCAATCTATACCAGCTGAAACTTTGCTGGTTCCATTGACTTCAGTCAGACTTGTTGGCCCAGCTTTTCAGTATTTTTCAATTTGTATTTTGAGATTTTCAAGGCTGAAAATTTGCTTTCCGTGTTAGCTTCTATGTTTATGTTTGTGAATGTAATGGAAAAGTTAACGCTAATTAACTTATTCAAAAGTTAAATGCCTCCTGGAGTGCCTACTTTTATGAATAACTTCCCATAATGGACCCTGTGTAATAACACACTACATAATCTTCTATTCCTGGTAGTCTTGCATAAAGAATTGAAAGACTACAGAATCATGTTCTTTTTTGATAAAACAGTATGGAATGAAAAACCTGATCCAAACTCCCTTGCAGACAACAAAAAGGCTTTGACTGATTTGAATCAGATCAGACCAAGTGGCAAACCACTGGTCAAGCAATGCAAGTCCTACATTTAAAAAATTTAAATGTACACATTGCTAAGATTATACTGTAATGCAGGAGTACTTAGTTCTGAAATATATGTGTATTGTGCAATATAAAATGGAGTGTCTTTATGTTGAAAAAGAGTCAGACCAAAATTTTCTTTGCTTAAGTCGCACACAAAATGAATCAGTATATATGGGAGGAATTTATAATTTAGTTCTTTTTTATAACACTGCTCTTCACTAACACCTACACGGCCACGAACAGAGCTTGTACGGCCGGCTGAGATTTATAGCAAAAAAAAGGAAACCAAATTAATTCTTGCTAATAAGTTTTCTTTCTAATTTTTACTGGGTGATTAATCAAACCCATTTGTTGAGAACTCAATTGCTATTTATTGCCTTTATGTAAATGTAGATTTTCAAAAACTAAAAATAGTCTTTTCTTGTAATATCAGGCAATTATCATTCTGAAATGTGAATAAAAATAGTGATTTCTTGTAATATCAGGGAATTATAATTCTGAAATGCGAATAAAAAGAACCAGTGGTTTTATCTTCTTAATCAAATTTAAAGATTTGAATTGGACTTTTGACAAATTTTTTAGTGTATAGTGAGGGCAGAAGATAACTAAAATATTTGAATAAACTTTATAACAGAAAATAAATTGGTCATAATTTGGTTTTGTATCTATGTTTCCAGAAAAATTCATAGATATTAACAAGTGAAATAAAATTTGATCATTGTTTTCCCTCGTAATACCTCACCCAGAAACGTAGCAGATGAGATCCATCATCATGCTGGCCTTGGAATGACTTTTGTAGAGGAAAAGGGTGTTCACCAAATCCAGTAAAACTTCCAAAAGTACAATATAGCACAATTACAACTGCAGAAGTTTATCAACCTTTCTTATTTATGTCATGTAACTCTTAAAGTGTGTTAAACCTGTAGATTTAAAAGCAATATACCACAGGGGCTGGTGTCGTCCGCCTTGATTTATAGATTGGGGAAACTAGGGCATAATGAAAGCAGTTTGTCTAAGGTCACTCATCATACCCCAGTAGAGTTAGAGCTCCAAATTCCGGAGTCCTAATTGAGAATGCTCTCTAGTTGGTCTCAAAGCCAATATCATTTCCCTGCCATGTTGCAGAACACTAGAGGTTAAATAGTTTTATAATGAAATTTCTGTTTTTTTCTCATTCATTCTGATAAGCTCATGACTGCTGCCAGTCCTGAAGAATTCGACTCTGTTTATCCAACAGGAGTGCAGCAGCACTAAAGGTCTTTGTATTAAGCCATCCTTAAACAAAAATGAAACCTACTTGTGTCACTCAAGAAGATGAAAGATCTGGAGAATAGTGTTAGCCATGTGAGAAGCAGCTGTGGGAAGTACCCTGCTGCCATTCTCTCCTCTTCTCTCACAAGAGAGAGACAGATCATGTGCGGAAATTGCTTATAAGTAAATCATGTTGTGTGGTTTTGTGCAGACATGTATTTGTTTCTTTTAAACTTATTTGCAGTCAGTACAAAACAGACAGAACTACAGCTGGTATAAATACGCCTACTTTTAATAGTGTTATGAGGAGAACATAATACAAGTTGGTTTTGAGCATTTGCAGAGTATACGATTGCTTCTTTTTGCTTCCAAATGCATGGATTTAAGTCTGACTGAAGTGTCCTCATTTAATAACTATTTTCTCTGATAAATCAAACATAATTTAATTCATCAAAGGCTGCTCTGTCTTTCTACAAGAAAGGTGTTTGTATGGCAAAATGACCTTAAAAGAAATGTTTGGAATAGTGTTTTGAAATGCATCTTAGAGGGTGTCCCCCAGTTGTTTCTGAAATCATATCTCTGCCTGACAAAACAGTAAAACTCCCACCAAAAACAGTCAAACACATGTCCAGTTTAAATTTGCCATATTTTATCAATTGCTGTCACAGGTCTACATCTTTAATGTTGTATCAGCTGTTATATCACTGACTTCACAGGTATTTAATCCTCACACGTAATTAATCCTTTGCTGAATCTCTGTGCCATAGTCTAGCAACATGAGCACATTCAATTAAATCTCTTCCTGGACCAGTCACTAGAGGGAAGCAAAGACCTTCACGTGCCTATCCATAACATCAATCAAAGTCTTTATGTCCTCACTGGCAATATCTGGTCAGTATTCAATCTAAAATTTTGGAAAAGGCCTATTTGGTGGAAAACCGCCCTTCAAAAAAAGAAGAAAATATTACATTTCTGTATTGTTGACTTCCAGAGGCCATTGCCATTAAAAAATACAGCCATTTTCATGAATGATGTTTTGAGAATTTGAATCTAGACAGGAATGTCAGTGCAAAGTGGATAAAGAAGGTGATTCTAAGACTTTCGTTCTTTGAAGCATCCCAATATTCAGAAAAATGCATTGAAATGTGGGTAGCATTGTAGCTATGCATTTGCATCTCTATGCATGGCAAAACTTAAGATAAATTATACCAGTTTTGTGATATATTTTGTTATCCATGCTTCCATTCCGTAGTGTTTTGTCTGTGGTAATCAGAATCTCATTCTGCATAAAAAGTTATTCTGTGTATACCAGGTAAGCAGATCAAGAGAACATCAAGTATTAAATGAGGACTAGTTCATCATGCATTCCATTTCAGCACAGAGAAAGCATAATGTGTAGATAAAGTTATATTTATCTTCCAATTTGTGAGGGTTGTATGTCGGGTAGGTTTACCATATATGTTGCTTTTACTGTTTTTAATTCAGCCCTGTTCTGCTTAGAGTACAACTCAACTTACCATTCTTTCCTATGAGCTAGGCTGTTTGAATTCTTTTAAAACAGATCCAGTAAAGGCCAACATTACATTTTCTGATATTTGCTTAAAGGAATATGTCTGATAGTAATTGAAGTTGCCATAAAACTGAAATGCCCAGAAACAAGGATAAAATATTTAAAATACTGTCTTGGTTTTTATCAGTTAAAATTCTAAGTGTTTTAAAGATTATAAGGACAATATTTATACTACTTACCACTTAATTGGAATAGAAGATCTTTTATTAAGCTTAAGCTACACAGGGTGGCCCAATCGTAATGAGAAAAATACAAATGTATATCAGGATTTAAGCAAGTTTAAATGGAAAGTAATATGCTAGATGAACAGCTCCAAGCAAAGCAATTTCACAAAAAAAACCCTGTTGTGTTGAATAGCTGCTAAATTATGCCTGAATAGATTTTTAGCTGAGAGCATGATATATTCGTGATGATTTTTAATGCTATCACCATCTTCTCTGATAATGTTGAGTGAGGAATATTTCTTGCCTACCTAGTTAACTAAATGTAATATACATATGCATTCAAGGGCATGTGCTGGGGCTATTATCCTGCAATTCATACTATTATTCTAAGCAATGGAGAATATAATATAATTCTAAATTTCACAGGCTACGGTTATGATTCCCAGTGCTACATGTTATCCTAATGATGCAATTTCTAGTTGTTGGCCTCTCTGTTCCATCTCCCCATAACTCTATGGAAGCAGAGCAAAATGTTCATCTTTTAAATGACAGAAATATCTTTGCATGTATCAAAAGCATGAATTAAAGTGCCGTCATGTTACTATCAGTTAATCACTTAACATAAACATGTTCCTGATGTCAAGTTTACCAATAGATTCATTGAAAGCCCAGACTTAAACAGCATGTCAGATTGGGACCATAGAAGTGGAATCATTCCACAGGTATTGGCCCAAATCCAGGAGTTATTGCATGTATTTGAATGGCACTAATTAAGGCATTGCATATACTGACATATAGAGCAGTACAGAACCAGAAAAACAGAATCACTCCTTAATAATGCATTTGATATATTTGTGTAATTAGCCTGTAAAGAGTATGTTATTTTGACCAGACTTAAAATGAAGTCCATTAGTTTATACTACTTCATGATTGCAATTTTGACTGAAATATAGATCAATTCAATGTCTTTTTAGAATGTCAGTGAGTACTTACTTTTGTATCTACTCAATTTTAAGTGGTTATTCACAAAAAGAAGCTATCGTCTTAATATAATACCATAATATCTTAGAGTGTAAATATGTTAAATATCAGATAATAAAACAAAACAATTCATTTTAAACAAAAAAAAGAACTATTCCATTTGAACAACTTTTGATTGCATTTAACCAACATAGTGCCATGCAGCCAGTACAGGAATTCTAAACCAGAAGAGACAGTCAGCAGTAGTCAGGACAGTCTAATCTGTTTTTAAGCAGATTATACATTAAAAGGTGTAGCATAAACAGGAAAAAGTCAATAATATCTTTTTCTATGCACATCACTCATCTTCAGCCCGTTCTTCCCTCCCTTCTCTTTTTTTCTGGTAAGTGGCCAAACATCTGATGTTTTAGGTACACAAATTGTGTGTGTACTCACACATATACTTCAGCATTTCATGTACACACACAAATTAAAATCTTTGAGAAATAAAGCATGTAAAACATATTTACCACCAGCGCCCCAAGAAGAACACTGAAAACATGAAACACCATTTTCTTTATAGTACTACAGAGTAAGGCATGTTCTGCATAGTGCGAAATATATTTTTCTGATGTCAGATTCTACATGCTTTTAATGTTATTTATATTAAGTACAATATACTGATCTTGAAATAGCACACCTTAATGTGAATTACATTTTATCTTCTTTATTGTAAATTCAAGAGAAAAACTATGCTAAATTTACCAAAAGCATATCTTTACATCCATGTATTTCTATATATATCTCCGTACTTACCTTCCCTGTACAATTGACTGCTGAGAATATGTTTTATTTTTGTTTTTCACCTCAGGCAGAGTATTCTGTTCGTGTGTTTTTGTAACTGATATACACAAGAGAACTCTGATCAGACACAACCTTCTTTTCCTCTGAGGTTTTTCCAGTAAATAGAAAAATTTTCATCAGGGTCAAGGATATATACAGTGTCTAAATATCATAATGAGTCAGTGTTTCAGCCAACATTAGAGCACAAAGTACTTTTAGGTCCACAACCTCGTGACTTAGACACTAGAATTAACTGCTTTTCTTTAGTCTAGAAAATGTCTAGCACTTGTAAAAGAACCCATGTGGTTCTGGCTTCACTCTCTGCTTCCTGCCAAAAGAACAAACTCTCTTGTGTGTCATTGTAAGAAACAACATAAGACTGGTGTGTAGGTACGCGGCGATCTAAAGTGATGATACAAGTTGAAATCTCAGACAAAAACCATCACTATTGCATCACTTAATCTCAGGAGAACAAAGAAGCTTCTTGTTCAGACAGTTGTGGGGAAGAACCAAGGAGGATCAGGGAGTGACGTGAGAAGGTTTTTGCTAGTGCATTCTGCTATGTATGGAGTTTCTATAGATGTACTGGGCATGCTATTTTAGAGATGCTCTTCTTTTATAGCCTCCCAGCTCAAACTATTACCCAAATGTCATTTTATAACCTATACAACTATTTGTCTTTTTGGTTTAGACCTTTAAATTTTCAGTTTATTTTGATTAATGTGATTGTGTCTGAGAAAATATATATCACAAAAACCAAGGAATGCCCAGGTCAGTGTTTTGGGACAAGTGTGGACAAGTTTTTGATATATTTTGTATTTGATTTTGAAGTATAAATCATCAGTAGCCAGCTTTACAGCTGGTGGCTTTAATATTTTCCCTTCTGGTTTTGTTTTTTGTTTTGTTTTGTTTCTTTGTTTAATTTTGTTTGACAGGAGGCATTTTACAAATGCAAGCTGATACAAATGTGAGAATAGTGTTTTGTTAATATGAGAAACGTTTCAAACACCTTTTTTTTTGGCAGATTTACTGCATTTCAAGTGTCCAAGTGTAGAAGTCTAAAACATAGACCATTAAATGCAGCAGGATGATTTATTTTCCTTAAACTTAGTGCCAAAATGTCCTGGAAAGACAATTAGAGGCAAGAACTACAATAAGTGACTCACAGCAACTAAACAAGACAGCTATCCTTTTCTGTTAACCATACCGAGCCAGGAATCTACATAGAGCTAGGAAGTTGGAAATAATTGATATGGAAATATCTTTGAATACACCCTAGGATTAAGATTTAATACTAAAGGTTTAATTTAGATATATTAATACCACTGCATAGAACAATTTCAGGATACATGTATAGGAGAGAGGAGAAACTGCTGCCCTTCAGAGCAGGTGAAGGCAAAGACCCCATAGGAGATGTCTAGCAGCACTGTATGTAGGAAATAAAATTAATTGCTGACTGTAGAATTAACTGAAAAATTAAGAAAACAAAAACTTGAAAATGAGTATGTCTGCCAGTGCAACAGTCATTGAGTACTGTACTAAAAAGATCTCCGTGGACTATAATGGAAGCTTAGACACTTTGCCTACCTATAGGTGCCTAAAATTAGAAGTTTCAATACCAAATGGAATCCTGCCCTATGTATCTATTTCCACCTCAGCATATGGATTGCCCAGTTATGTCCTTGGGGTAAACATATGCTTGATAAAGAGATGAAGATGACCTTTTGCAAAATAATCTAAGGTTAAATCCTTTGTGGAGTACTAGGGGTTCTAAACCCTCTTCAGTCTGAAGGGGTTCAAACTCACAACTTTTCCTTTCCAGAAGATAGCCCTGATCGTCAGACCGTAAGCAATGATCTCATAGAGCTGCTTTTCTTGCAAGCAAAAGTAAAGATAATACATATAATAAAAATATTGAAAATATGCTATTGACATTGACCTGGAACTGGATATAGAAGAATAAAGTTCAGAAGAAAATTAAGATATAAAGTCTGTTGGTTTTGGAAATGGGTATTTTCCAACTTTGTAAATTCATCATTAAATTCATAGTGACAAACAGTGACATTGTGGAGAAAATATCCTCCAATGGCAACACATGAGCTATCAGTATCTTGTCAGAGGACAGGCAATGCAATCAATAACATTTATACTGGAAATATCAAATGAAATTGATAGACATTTTTGAATGAAATAAAATCAAAAATGAGCCCTCATTGGGAATGAGACATGCTCTAATAAAGAATACTTAGTTTCTAACAAAAAGTTTGTAGTGAGAATCAGGAGTTAACAAAGTAATGTTTACTTTTCTCCACTTTTGGTGGGTAATCAAAAAATGGGTAAATGTGATCCTACAAAGTTATGTTCCCAAGAACACCTTTGAGGCATTTTCTGCCCCTGTTACAGTCTTACTTATGAAGAAAGAGAATGTTAGTATATTACCAGTCTTCCATTGTGTTATCGTTGTTACCAAGCAGGGATTATAATGAAGGTAGTAAGTGATGCACAGTCCATCCATTCTCCTGACAACAGCTGGTTTGTGTTGAACACAAAATGGTTTGATATTTAACTTTTGTGGCATTTTGAAAACCATAACTTTGCATAACTTTGTGAATGCCATAGTTGGTATTGAACAGATTTTTCAGTATGTATTTAAAAACAGTATCGATCTTATATTCTGTATTACCAATGTGCAAACAGGCCTGGGCTTTCATATATGTTAATAGTGCACAATAACAAAGAGGATAACTCTTCTGGCTATATGGTTCCTCTGCCATATTTTCTTAGTAATGAGGAAGTTTGAAATTTTTGAAGCAGACAATGTATTCTCATTCTGCTTAGTGACACAAAATAAAGAACAAAAACCTCTCATGATTTATTAATACCAATTGTATTTTTGATTGTCTCTTGTATCAGTTCCTAAAGGTGAAAACCCAGAAATAACCTTTTCACTGTCTTTCTTAATTGAAGTGGGTGATGTACTCTAAAACTTAAAAACTAGAACTGAATGGCTTACATCACATTCCCCTTTTCCCTACCCACTGATCTGGTATCTTTATTTTCTCATGCATTGAAATGAATTTAACAAGACAGACAGCACTCACACATGCAAAGTAGAACCCATTTAGGTGCAAGCATCTTGGTTACAGGGATTATCCATGTCAGCAGAGAGGACTACATAGCAAGAAAACTAATTAACAATAAGACATTATCAGAAGCATTGTAACAAGATTTTCATGAATTGTGTCTTATAAATATTCAAAAACTGGGTTTCTGTACAGTGCACTGAATAAGTCCACACGCTTTTAAGTTTGGATTTTGGCTGCTCTCAGTTCTCCCTTAAACCTAATATTTTAGCTTCTTCTTCAGTATGCCATACAGCATCATCATTAAATCACATTTTTTTATTACATTTTATGCAGTCTTTCCAGAAGAATGTGTAAAAATAATGAAATTTTAGTTTGAGGGATATTTTGCCCTTTACAATAATGTAATCAGTGAAACGTGTGGAGACTCCCAAGCAGTTACTTGAGTCGTAAAAAGGCAATGAATAACATAAGGATTGTATTTATTTCCAGAAAAAAAATAATATTCTGGTTACCAAATAATTCAATATTTACTTATTTCATTCTTGTGCACACAATCAGTTAACTTAGAAATATCCATCTAAAGTTAATTTTACTTCAGCCTATGTGCTTTTTTTCTCAATCTTTTGGAATATTTACATATAAAGTAATTTTTAAATACCAAAGTTAATGTACCTTGTCTTTTCAAGTTCTTCTCCAGCTGGGTGAAAATGCTAAAATGTTTACAATATGTGATGTCAATGACACTTGTATTTTTTTAATTGCCTATGAGAATTACAGATTAGTCCTTATTGCTAATTTTTAGTGGAAAAATATAAAACAAAACCATAATATACAAAAATGCTATATAGCATGTGTTCAGCTTGGTTATATAAGTACGTTCATTATCTTCAACCTCTGTGAGTTTAGTTTGGTATCTGCACATTAAATGAGCATGTCTGTCAAATTACTGGCACTGTTTGTTTCCTTAAATTTAAGCTCTTGCTTTACTGAACTGAGAGTCTCTTGATTATTTATTTGCTGAAAGAAAACTTCAGTAGGTGGTTAAAAAGGTCAGAATACAACTGCACCTAAAGTTTAAAGGAAAAAATAGATACATTTTATACCAAAAGTACTCCTGTCTTAAAAAGCACATCTCAAATAAGGACAGAGAACAATGATGCCATTCAAAAGCTTGGGAATCTAAACAGACATAAGCAGGCCCATTTATGGTTATAAAGAAATACTTTAATTTTGGATATTGTTATAACTGAGAACTGCTTTTGCCGGAAAAAAGTATTTCTAATAGTCTTACTGACTGTCAAAGCCTTCATTTTCTGTTTCACTTACACACTTCCTTCCTCAGTAAAACTACAGAATAGCCTTGGAACAAAATCTAAATTAATCAACAAGCACAGTGGAGAATTTAATGCACTGACACCCTGTGCTCAACTAAGGGCAACAGTGGTACAGCCCTTTTCTGAAAAGTGGTAGCATCAGAATGGCCTTACGGCATTATATTTTCTTTCAGTGACTTCCAGTTAACTTTGGATGGGTTTATGAGCAAAAACAAGCAAACAACAGACAAAGAGCCTATTGTCACTGTAAAAGAGCAGTCAGAAGTGGCATCCTTTCCACCCGTCAGTAGTTCTTCCTGCTGGAGTGAACTGCCAGTACTGGTAAAGATGCACCAGAGCTGTTCACCATGAGATGATTCTTCCTGTACTGACGTTGCACATTTTGTCTAGTTCACTCTCTCTGGTTAAAGAGGTCTGTGATGCTAAAAGAAGTACTGCTAAGATGATACTGGTATCCTTGCCCTTGTCAGTGTAGTTTTAAAAAGTAATTACCAATAATTACCATAAATCTGAAGCCCTTATGTGCTTGTCTGACTTCCACAGTGGTCGAAAAATTAAGAGCAGAGGTGGATGTTGAACACACATTTTCAGAGTCCATGTGAATTCCCAGTGACTCTTTAGTGTGGAATATATAAGAAGTCCCTGAAACAAGATTCCCACACTCTCCAGGGAAGAGGCATCATCATTTAGTTAGGATCAGGCTCTCTATTTGTACTTTTCTGGCTCTGTGAATTGTATCTTTATACAGAGACTGTGGCACAATTCAACAGGTTGTGAAGAAAGTGACTTTCAATCTAGAGTTGCCAGTCCCAGACATAAGATGCTTTTGAACTCCTTTTGAACTCCTTCTGGCTGATGAGCCTCCCTCTTTGGGCTAAAAGGTGTTTGGGACAGCACTGCTTCCATCTTTCTGACAGTTTCATTTAAAATGGAATCAGTCAGTCTGCATGACACAGATATCGATGTATGAAAAGTGGTTTTAGGTCAAAATCCATTTAGATGCCAATGAAGATGAATTTTAAACGTTTTATTTGCCAGTGTGCTGTTTGATTGTTTTATGTGTGCTTTACTCAAGGCTGCAATGAATACTGTCCTCCAGCACCTAAGGGGGACCTTATCACTCTACAACTACCTGAAAGGAGGTTGTAGAGAAGTGGGTGTCAGTCCCTTTCCCAAGGAACAGGCGATACGAGGAGAGAAAATGGCCTCAAGTTGCACCAGGGGAGGTTTAGATTGAATATTAGGAAAAATTTCTTCACCAAAAGGGTTGTCAAGCAAGGGGTTGTCAAGTGGCAAGCAACAGGCTCCCCAGGGAAGTGGTTGAGTTGCCATCTCTTGAGGCATTTAAAAGACGTGTTGACGTTGTGCTGAGGGACATGGCTTAGTGTTGGACTTGGCACTGCTGGATTAATGGTTGGATTTGATGATCTTGAGGGTCTTTTCCAAACTCAATGATTCTATGATTCACCGTGCAAAGAAACTTAAACACTTAACTCTCGGGCTTGTGGATTTTATTCCTGAAGCCACATGAAACCATGTTATTTAAACACACGCCTTTTTTTATACCTACCCCCAGGAACAGTTTGTCTGGTCCTTGGGCTGGAATCACTGCAAATCTGAACTGAATCAGGCCTTTTCCTGCTGGTCATTTGTAAATGCCCTTTAATAAATCAGGTGGAAATCAAAAAGATTTGGTTGGTTTAGTTCACCAAGAAAAAATTCTCAAATGTGCTTTTCCTGTTTCACGATATTTTCTGAGATCCACACCTCACCAAAGTATTAGATTAAGATTGCTTAAACACACATCCTGTGAATAGTCTAATTGAAATCTACGCGGGCGTGCAATATTCAAGAACACCTGTAAATTTGCATAATTTAAGTCTTCTTCAATTCGAGATTCATAGAGCTCTTGAAATGCCATCTTAAAAATTAGGTTAGAAGAATTTCCAAAAGATTATTTAAAATCCTCCAACATGTATCCTCAGGTTTTCCAGAGCCTCTCATAAGCGTACAGAGATATGCAAATTTTTTTAGTATATTTGCTGATATATATTTTGTTGTTTTCCCATTCTGCATGGGTTTGAATGTAAGGGGGAAACCCTCCCTTTGACAGGGGAAAATATTAATATCAAGAAGGTGATTATGATGTTGTTTAGTTTGGAAGATGGTTTTTCTCCTCATTTTTAAGTCTTTCTTGTGTGCGTAAAACCAGCAACAAGTGTATGTAACTAATGGCAATATTTCAGTGTTGTACTTGTGATGAACTGCAAAATAACACCCACCAAGAAGCATCCCACATTTTGCTATTTCTAGTTTCCTTGATTTTCCTATCCAGTGCTCTGTAATGTTGATCACAATATTTCAAGGATCACTGCAGATGCTAGCTATCTCCAAAGACATCTAGATGCAAAGGCAAAAATAACATTCACAAAGTATTGCTACACCTAGTCACCACAGTGTGCTGCAGTGTAGAGTCACTGTGGAACCATAGAAACATGGAATACTTTGGACTGGGAGAGACCATTAAAGGTCATCTAGTCCAACCTCCCTGCAATGAGCAGGGACAACTTCAACTAGATCAGGTGTTGTTCACAGCCCCATCCAACCTGACCTTGAATGTTCCCTGGGATGGTGCATCTACCACCTCTTTGGGTAACCTGTTCCAGTGTTTCACCATCCTCATCATAAAAAGTTTCTCCCTTATATCTAGTCTGAATCTCCCCTTTTTTAGTTTAAAACCGTTACCCTTTGTCGTATCACAACAGGCCCTGCTGAAAAGTTTGTCCCCATTTTTCTTATGAGCCCACTTTCAGTGCAGAAAGGCCACAATACAGTCTCCCCAGAGGCTTTTCTTCTCCAGGCTGAATGAATATATCTACAGTACCTTCATCTACCTGGTTTGGACACTGGTAGCAGCCTAGCTCAGCACAGTCAGGATGGTGTACTCTGATTCGGTAAACTGGAACAAATTATTTCAGGAACTGAGACAAATCACTGCTATATCATGGCAAATTAACAATCTTTCTTAGAGTAAATTAAAAATACTTTTTGGGGATATAGTAATTTCATAACTGTACCTGCTTATGGCATATATGATTAAGACTATGATATAGAATTAAGAATATTTAAGTGCACATTCGTATGAATTCATTTCATTTCATTAAAGACTGAAATAATAACAACTTTTGCCTTCCTGAGCGCTCAAATAATTTACTGTCTTCATATATATGCACACACTTTACCCTTCTATTAGACACCTCATATCTACTTGGTTTTCTGTTTGTTACTGGGTGAGGGTTCCCCGTCAGGAAGCCAGTGGTCCTGGTCAGTGTTTCAATGCAGAAGTGGGACACACTAAAGGAAGAATCTGACTGAAGATGCTGCATGTGGACAATGAAATTGCCTGCCTTCCTTTAGTAGAGTAGTAGAAGTGCAAGCGTCATATAAAATGTTGATATGAATTAAGACCGAGAAGTAAGAAAGGTATTATGCCACAAGACTTGCCTGTCTTCCGCTTAAAATCAGTAGGAGTGTTGGAAAAAATGTTTTCCAGACTATCAACAGTGATTTCAGAGAGAAATTTGGGGTAAAAAAGTTACTTTAACATCGCAGTTTATTTTCATGTTTATATTGTGAGCATTCAAAAAAACTCTAAGAGTAACCCCTAGGTGGAACTGGACAAATTAGATTTTACAGAGGGACACTTTCAGGCAAGAAAACGTAGAAAACTTCTCGACTCAGCAGTTCTGTAAAAAGTCATCTGTTTCAATCCACTGCTAGTACACAATATACATTTGCTTTTTCTGGTCAGCAAATGTTCCCGTAAGCAATATTTTTTCCTGATATTTCAGTTCATGTTGCATTTCTTAAATCTTCCTGTATCATTTCAAGAAAACGATATTATCTCTCTGCTGTAAAAGACACAGATCTTCTCACGTCTCTAGGTGCATGTGTTTGCCTCCTATACTTTAACAATTTGTATAATTGAATTCCACAGTTTGACTGAAATTCAGAGCTTACAAAAAATTATAGCTAGACATATATAGAATAAGGAGCATTAGTACAGGCCACTTGTATCCCCTATGTTGTTTATGAATAGACTAAATATAGTTCATTCTTTAGGAATAGAAAACATTTGTGTTACTATATTTTCTAATAGATTATGCAAATACTAATATTCTCCTGTTTGCTGTTACATTCTAGAAAGGCTCGTGTAAAAATCTGAGCAAAGACCGTGATTCAAGCAACTACATGTAATTTTCTTTCTCTTATGAAAGCTTATATTTCTCATTTTCTTAGATTTTTTGTACCAATTTTTTAGGTTATGTCTTCCTTATATTCCTCCACAGCAGATGAATATTTCTTTTTTATCTTTGTCTTTTTATAGTAATGCTTTGGGAATTCAAATATTTGAACTATGGTTTCTGATGTAGTTTAAGTATGCATTAATGTCAACCAGACAGTGCTGAACATCAGTGCCGTGGTGCTCAGAAGAAATAATCTATACTGCTGATGTGGTTTAACCATAGCCAGCAGCTAGGACCACACAGCCGCTCACTCACTCCCCCCTCTCCCTCCCCAAGTAGGGTAGGGAGAAGAAAAAGAAAATGAGAGGAAAATATTCGTGGGTTGACAGAAAGACAGTTTAATAGAAAAGTAATGGAAGAGAAAAATAATAATATTAATAATAATAATAGTAAAAGAATATACAAAATAAAGTGATGCACACAAATTGCTCTCACCAATTGATGATTGGTTGCTCAGCCCATCCCAAGCAGTAATTGCAGAACCCTGGCCCCCAGCCTCCTTTATATACTGAGAATGACATCTATGGTATGGAATATTCCTCTGGCATGTGCTGTCTATACTCCCTCTAAGCTTCTACGGGAAGCTGAAAAAGTCCTTGACTTAATATAAACATTACCTAGCAAGTACTAAAACACTGAAACAAGGACAACTTCCTATCATTAAAAAAAAAGGAGTTAGAGTTATTTAAGTTCTTAAATATTCCTGAAGCTACTGTAAACACTGTCTATTTTATTATTTGAGCAAGGCATATTATTAATCTACCAGGTTTTCATGTTGATGATCAATAGATTTAATCAGAACATCAGTGCCTTTAAAATATGCAAATGCCTAAACCAAATGCACTGTTCCTTATTGCATGGGCACATCATGACTTTTTGTTATGCTGTATACAAGATCCCCCTGTGAAATGATTGTGCTGGGAGCTACTATAGTTCTAAGTGAGTCCAATAGCTGAATGTATTCTCCTAGCTAGGACTTTTGGGATAATCAAACATATTGGAATAATTGCTGTTCATTTTTTTTTTCTTTATTATGTCATAAGCAAACTTAATACAAAAAATGAAAATAAACAGGCAAAACACTTCATCAGGCACCCTGCTAGTGGGTTTGGGGTTTGTTATTGAGAGAGTTGCAGAAGAGTTGCAGAAGTGTCGCTAAGACTTACAAGATCTCAAGTAGACTTATAACATTAGGACAGAAAGTGCATTATTTCCAACTGAGCAGGACAGAGTTAAGTAAATATAACTATTTCCATAAGTGATGGACTATATAAGGTACACAGCATGTATTTTTCAATCAGAGGAGATTCACCATTTTTAAATGCAGGAGACAGAGATTAAATCAGGCAGCTATGATGTAATACTGCACATTAATGATGTGGAGGAGGACAAAGAAGTAAGTGGTAATCTATTTGAGTCAAAATTGATTTGGGAAAAACTGGCAAAGTAGCTTCTAATGAAATAGAATTAGATATCCTTAAATACAAATGTTTGACCTTCAGTGAGGCTATTTTAAAGGTACTAGGGAGATAAATACGACTTAAAGCTGTACTGCACAAATGGTAGGGTCTCATTATTTCAACGTACTAGAGCTGAAAGAAATTTTTATTTTCATGAAATAAATGCTATACATTGTAATTTCAAAAGTTGGGTTTGGTAAGCGATAAGTACACTGATTGCAAAAGAGCCACTTGCATGAAATAACGTTGGATTTGGTGATCCTAAATTGACTCAATAAAATCAAATTAAATAGAAAGATGAGTTCTTCTTCAGTTGAAGATATGAAAGATCGTTACCTGATGCAAAAGATTATTCACCTGAGCAAATAGTCAGATTTGAGCAAAAGGTTTTCTGAGTTTTCTGGGAGAAAGCTTGCATCAGAAGCTTCTGGAACTGTTGTTCTTCTGAGGGTACAAGCACTAAAGAGTCAAGTCTTAAAAGTAGTGAATTCCCTCTTGTACCTCTACTTTAAACAGGAAATAGCTCTACAGAAGACTAATAACCAATAAAAGACAAATGAAATAACACAAATATAATCAACCCATGTGTTTTCAGGCAGAAATTCCATTTTTTTTTCTATTTATTGACTAGGATTCAATACCGATGCTTGGCTTAATGAGTTTTAGTACACATACAGGAAGATTCACATCTGCTATAATTAAGTGTAGCTTGAAATCTGTCAAGCAATACCAGACCATATCAGATGAGAATGTGACCTATAACCTTTGTGCTGAATATGTCTGAAGTGTAATCACATATGTGTGAACTTCAGCACTGTGTATTTTGAGTATTCATTTCCAAGTACATTTGGCATCTCATAGCGTGATTGTATATCATTAAGATAACATTCAAAAGAGTAATATACTGGTCATGGCATGTGTGGATATTAATACTGGAAAACCAGGAGTCAGAAAATAAGATTAGTGATCCTCACAGGCTTAAAATTAGTCGCAGAAATGCTTTATCATTGTAACATTTTCCTTTTCAGTAGCTTAATCACAGAATCCAGAGTTCTCTGTAGATAAAGGAGAAAAGAAACCCTCAACCAAATCAATCTGAAGGTATATTTAGGCAGACCTTTTAAGACACTCATCTTTGCCTCCTCTGACAAACTGACCTTTCAGTTTGACCAAACTGACCTCAGGAAATGGAACTTGTGACCACACTGTGTTTTTCTCTCTGTTCAAGTATATATGTATCTGAACGTGTCCCCATCCTGAACTGGGGCTCACTTCCTACAAACTTGATGTAATTAAGTGACTGGGTAATAAGAGTGGTGCAACTGCAGGAAAGGCTGCAGCTCAGCTCTGATACTTCAGACACAAGAGGATCTGCCCAGGAACAGACTTATAAATGTATTAAAGCTTCTGCTGGATCTGTGAACCAGCCACCAACACACAAATCCATAAAATTCATAGTTTTGTGGTTCCAAATTTTTCATATTTTTCCCTGTGACCAGAAGAGCCTCAACATCTTCCCCATCCCCTCATAGTCCTTATTTACATTTGGAGTATTCCTCATGCTATTGTGTGCTTGTGCCTCTAGGTGGAACTGAAGGGATGGAGAAGATTTTTTGGTAGGACCTATACTAACACACACCCAGTGTTTGGATAGCAGCAGTTAGGATAGTCTCTGCCTTGAAGAGTTTCTGTCTGAACAGCCAAGATGATATATTGTTGAAAGAGAAACAAGCCGGTAGGTCAATTGGCTTGTTCTGAGTAGAAAAGCAGGGGTTTATACAGACTTTGAGGTGTATTCGTTAAGCAATCGTTTACTCATTTCTTCAGTACTCACCAACAGCAGCTCCTCCTGCAAGTTGTGGCACAGGTTTATGCCACTTCCTAGCACTTATTTCTTTTGAACAGAAGTTCCTGTTAAACCTTCAATATATAAGCAAAAAGTTTTGATAGTTAAATTAAATAGATTTTGCTTTCTGCCTAGTTTCCATGATTTAGAGGTGGTAACTGCCCTTTTAAGTAAATTGCAGGAGAACAGACAATAATTTTAAAATATGTGGACTGACCATGATATTTTATCTTTGCCATTTTTTTCCCATTCAATGAGGATTTAAAATTGATTTGGAAACACAAATGTTACAGATACCTTTTAATAAATACAAAGTAAGAAACTATACTTTAAATATTTGAGAAATACTAAGATAATTCTTATTATTGTACCTCATTTCCATCACTGTTTAGAAATAAACTCAATGATATAGTGTGGTATTTTTTTGTGATCACACTCAGAAAAGGCAAAGTTATGCTACGTTTGCCATGGTCTGCAGGAGGAATCTAGTGAATTATTTAGTATTGCTGCATAGTTGTCTACAAAAGAGATTTTTATGATCTTTTTCTATTGCATAGTTTGCATGAGAAAGAGACAGAAAACAAGATGGCTTAACTTTGTCTTCGTTACAGAATACATTTATCTTCTGACATGTCAACATTTTTCATGGAAGTGAAATTCACTTGCTGGCCATTTGTCCTGTCTTTTTCTAGTGTTTTTTTTTTAGCTTCCCACAAAATCCAAGAAAACAAATCTTTGGTGCAGAATTTTGTGTAACATCTACAACACGACAAGAAGAATTGGACAGTGTCTCGTGCAAGTGCACTGAAAGCACTCAGGCTTGTTCTGCTGCCTGTGCATGGTGGTGGTTTCCCAGTGGTGCTTCTTTAATTTCTGATTGAGTGGGTCATAGAAAAAAAATCAACTGTTCCATCATGTGTCTGAGATTTTTTTTCATGATATGTCAAGAGTGGGAGGTGGAGAATAGGAGTAGGAGTAGAAGGAAAAAGTCCTTAAGGTTTTTTTTTCTGAAGTCAGAAGGAGTGTTTTTAATTACAGCATGTTGAGATCAGGCTCTTACAGTGTGCTTCTTCAGCTCACAGCTATGTAGTATGTTTGTCTACGTTGTCCTAAAGGTTCTCAGTTGCCAGGTGAAAGCTATCTTTCTGACTTACTACAGATTTAATTCTTTCTCCTTCATCATCAGCTCAGAAACATCAGTAATGATCAATCCTGGTGAGGTTGAAACCTTTGTTCTCCACTTCTACTCTCTCCAAAGGGGAAGTGTCATTTCTATTCTTCTCATCAATCTTACTTTATTAAGGGCATTTTTCCAATGCAGTCAGGAACTTGAAAGTATGACACGGGCCCCTTGTAGCAAATATAGGCTGTCCTGAGAGGCAGGAGCAAATACGTCCCTTGCCTGTGACCCTGTGTAAGTGAGTAATAACCTGGCTGTGACAGCAGGCGTCAGTGTGAGCAGCTCTAACAGGTTATTCCCGATCATCTGGACCATACTGGCAGCCAGGTTATATTCGTGTAATTAGGCTAAGATAAAGACTGTCTTGTACTGCTATTTCATAGTTGCAAGGCAGACATATTCTGATGATTCTAAAAGCTTCTTTGGAAATAATATTTCAAGCTGTGGTTCTAATTTGATCCTTCTTCTCTGAGAAATGCTCACTATAGGTTTGAGATCCTCTGTGTCCATAAACGCAGTTCACAGCTTCATCCCAGTTACTTACACCAGTTAGCACTGAGACAACAGAACCAGAGAGCTGAATAAAATAATGATTCTTCCCTCTCTGCTTCTCTTCTCTTTCTCTCTGCCACAATAATGGTATGAGCTACTGCAGATAGGAAAATACAAAATCTGTCTTCCTTGCTACAAGCGCATACTCTTCGCAGTGATTCAGACTGCAGTCAGCTTATATTATTTGCATTTCTTGTATTAAGCCTGAAGTCTTGATAACTAACATTTTTTTCCAGCTATCAGGACTATTCAGGAAATAATTGACTGTGTATTCATCAGCCCATTGCCAGCTTCCCTCCTGAGGGGTCCCTAGCAGCATGACTGCCTTCCTTGTCCAGAAAGCAATAAATACTCTGTGTTATCATTTAGAAGATGCTACTGTGTATCTAGAAGAGAAAACAGTTAAATTAGATTTATTTATGAATACCAGAGAAATCACAAAACAAAAATTACCTTTACATTACATATTAAATAAAATTACTTTATAAGCCTGGAATTAGAATAAAAGTGTGTTTGTGTTATTTGTGAATGTGTGGGTGTATTTTACACATTTGACTGAAATCCATAAAATATACATATATTTGGAATGCTTGAAAACTACTTCTTGTTTTTTTTCCTGAAATCCAGATATTAAAAACAACATAAATGATGCACTGCATTGACCTTCTCCTTATTATTTATTATGTTCTATTTATGTCAGGAACAGGAAAATAAGCATTGTGTCCAAGGACATCATGGTAACTATCTGTAAGAAGCTTTCCAATGACTTCTTGCACAGATGAGTTTCTAATGTTTCCCTTTTATCACTGAAGCCTAGTGAACTCATTATTTCTGCATCATCCATACCATTCCTCCGCGCTTGAAATGCACAAGGCATTGTCTTCTTCTCTTGCTTTTCTAACCTCTCCAAGAACTTTAAGGCTGTAAAAGATACAACTCTTACAAACTCTGATTTGTTTCCGATGGAATAACATGAGGTTGGCCTTGTTGCTTCCTCAAGTTTCAGACTTTAATCAGCACACCAGAGAGTGCAGGCAGTGCTTCTGCCCTTGATGTCGGGGCACAGCAGGAGCTGGGGTTGGGGGTCAGGAGCAGCCAGGGCTTCCCATGGAGTGTCCATCAGGGCAGCCGGGGCCCGTCCCACCACCCTGGCAAAGAGCTGGGGGGCACTGGGGCAGCCCCTGTCCTGGGCATCGGGCACATCCCTGAGGACAAGGATGGGCTGAGGACAGGCTGGGGTGTGGGCCTGTGAGTGGGCACGGCAGGGCTGTGGGGAGCTGGAGACCAGCCCCATCAGGGGTTGACATGGCCTCTTGGGCCGTGGGCAGGATGGGGGAGCTCCAGGGCAGGGAGCTGGGCAGGGACACGACGTCCTAGTGGTGCCCTCAGGGCCCCAGCTCTTACCACTTTTTGCTTCAGATATGGTTTCTCCCCAGATCTTTTCTTCTTTCCAGTAAGGAGGGAAGGTAGTCCTTTAGAGACAGGAATTTGTATCTCAACAAACTGTCACTTTTCCACAGTACCTAGAATGGAGTCAGGAGAGAGACATTTTTACCACCATCGACCTCCAATTCGGCCTCCAGCTTCCCAGGATTTTTCATGTGTTTGTGTCGGGGCAGGAGTGAAAAGTTGTACAGAAACCTGAAGGAGTTAGCACGCTGTGGGAAAGGACAAACATCTACACATTATGGAGCACAGGCAGCAAAAATCTGATTTAAAAACTGTCTTCTAATTTCTATTACAAACCCAAGTTTTCATTTATTTACAACTTTGTCTAAATATGACTGGACTGATTATTATGGGTTTGTCAAGTATTTGGCTCTGCCTGAAATGTAAAGGGGGTAAAATTTCAGCTAAATTAGCATTAATAACTCAGTGTAGAATTTATGATTTATTTTTTTTCTTATACCTAAAGTTGCCTCTTTGAAAAGATTTAGGTCTCACACCCCATGGAGCAGGATGTGCAGTGGTAAAATACATGCATGTAGGCACCTCTGTGAAAAAATTATCCCATAAACAGCCAAGATAAGAATTTCTGAACAATCTCAGATTCTGTATATTATGCTGAGTTTTATTAGTGGTTGATTGCTAAAATTTTTTGAAGACTGACTCTGTCCTAGGCATTTCACATGTCCCTGAAATGATATCTGGTAGCACCAGAGCATCACTGTGCTTGGGTACAGGAAATCAAACCAGGAAAAGTTCTGTGTCTTGATGCCCAAGGAAAAATGCAGCCTGGTTGCAAAGCCGGAGAGTGAAGAGGAAGGCTTGGGGGAGTTGTAAAGAGGAATATTGGCATGATGAGTAGGAGAGAGAGGGAGATGCTGGCAAGAGAAACCAAGTGGGCAGATTTGAAGCAGTAGAGGAGGAGGGAGCAAAAGGTGTTTAAGGGAGGGAGACTGCAACAGAAGTGGGGAGAGAAGAGAGGGGATAAACAAGCACAGTGAAAATAAAACAACGTAAAATGAAAAGGCTGCAACTACTGGAATGCACTCCCCTTTAGAAACTGAGGGGAAAAAAAAAACATGATTTCTGAATTTTAGAGGGTTGTCAATAAAATACATTGGGATTTCAAAATGGAAGTTTGGGAAGGAGTCTGCTTGTTTATCTTTTAAACCTAGGAAGCTCCATAACCCCAAAAAGCCCTAGGATAAGAGAACAGTATTATCTTATTTGCCCACTGGAGTTCTAGAAAGTTGGAAAATGCCAGGACTGAAGTTGTCTGTGTAATCTTAATTCAGTGATTTTGCACTTATGTGCTTTGGTACAGTTTTAAATTACATTCTCTTGTCTAAAGAGAAAACGGTACTTCTTGTTTACTGTAAGATATCTACTTTACTAAGTTCATAGAGTATGTGTCCTCTGAAAATCAATCGTGAATTTTAGAACGTCACTTATTCCAGGAATTGAAGGGTGTACATCTACTCAGGGAGTCCTGGGAAAGAACTGAAATACTTCTCACAGGCTTCCTGAGCTTGCAGAGCTAGAGGTCCAATTAACAAAAAGGTCCAAAAGGTGACAAAGAGCGAAGAAAGAAAAAGTGCAAGGGGTTCTGATGGGAATATAGACCAGAGACTGCTGATTGCCAGGAGTAGCAGTAAGTGCTGCCCAAGAGCTGGATAGTGGGTGTGGACAGAAATAATTTGCATGGAGAAGGAAGTCCTCATAGAAAAAATATGATTTCAGGAGAAGAAAGAATAGCTTCATATCTAAGGGAGCTGAAGGTTGCTATGGAGAAATGGATTCTTATCCTCCCTCTGTCCTCCCTGTGCTGAGACGTTTCAGTCACAGTCTTTACAGGTGGTTTTACTTGTATGGTCTTCAACTCTTGGTCATTACAACTCCTCCTCAGGTCCAAATCTTTTAAATAATTAACTCTTACTTTTGCTTGCCAGTTGTGTTCCAAAACTCATTCTATTAGTATGATTAATTATAATTATTAACAAGTATTTATTACAGAAGTTCCTAGACACTAGTATTTGCTCCATTGCATTAAGAATTTAAAAAGTTGTAAAATGAACTCTCTACTCCAAAGAGAGATTGTCACTGCTTAAATACCTAAGACAGGCAGACCACAGGACGGATGGCAACCAGGGCGGTGGGATCAGGAATGATTTGCTCAAGGTCACTCCGGAGGCATTTAATGGCAGTGCTGGAATGAGATACTTTTAGAATCACAGGAGTTCTGCTGCTAGGAGTCATTTGTTTAAAAAGATTGCCATGCATTTAAATAAAAATGATCTGTAATGGAAGCCTGTCATCTGTGATCTGAGCAAAGTAATGTATTATGCAAGAACCATACAGATAATTTGCAATAGTTCTTCTGTGCCTTTAATGTATAGTAACTGTAATCATGGAATTGCTTCTGAAATCTCTTTTATGCTGCGTGGCACTCCATATGGTAGTTGGATACTGCAGGAAAAAATATCCTCCAGGAATCATTGAGCCAGGCTTTAAGCCAGGCAATCTCCTCTAACACTTTCAGAGCAAGCCATGCTATAAAAATGTAAATGCAGTAGCAATACTTCTTCTTCACAACATTTTTCAAAAGGTAAACGTAAGTGTTGTTCAAACCACGGTGCAGCTTGAGAGCATTTGTAAAGGACATAAAAAATCTGAGTTACTCTGCGTAGGTGGCTTTACACACCTGTGACTGTGAGGGCTCTCTGATTCAGACATATATCATCCAACTACCTCAGTAGAAAGACTTACAGTAATTGCAGCTCCACACAATTTTCTTTCCTCTTTCTCCTCTCCCCCTACTTCTATTTCAGACATCTTTTGTTGCAAGTACTCAGGCATTCTCCCTTCCTGAGGCATTTGGGTAAACGTTACCACTGAGAGGTGTGGTTTTCTAGTGTGTTCACTGGCATAAGTGAAGCAGATTACAACAAACAAGTAGCAGATGAGACAACAGAGAGAGGAGGAGGAGGAGGATGGAGAAATGGAAAGGAAAGGCAAAGACAGGATAATAGAATGAGCAAGAAGATATACAAGTACTGGGAAGGAAAAATTCAAATAGCAGAAATAAATTGAGAAGGAAAATTAGGGGAAAAAAATTATCTTTCCTGTTTCATGAGGGGCTGGAAAATTATCACCAAATACATCAGACAGCACTGAAAGATTATGTATGGTGATATGCTTATGTGCAATCCAGAAGAAGAGGAAAGACAAGAAAGGAAATCAAGATAGGTAGAAAAGAGAAGAGTAAATAGAAGGGGAAAGAAAGATGGAGAGGGTGTGGACACTAGAAGGACTCTTCTCTCCACAGAGACAACTCCACAGAAACGCAGAGTGGGAGTCTTGCAGGCAGGAGGTGGTAGAAAGAAACAAAATTTTCCCATTCTAGATTTCAAACCTCCAGTTAAGTCACTTGAATGGGTTTGACATGGGTGAAGTCGGAGCTTTTTTCTTTTTTTTTTCCCCCTGCAATTTATACATGAAGCACTGAGAGGAATCAGTACTTAGTTCTAGACCCTACTGCCTAAATTAGAATGTAGTAGTATTAGCTAATCGCTGCGTTGGTCTTAGTGCAACAGTGTAAAATACACAAATTATCTTCAAGGTATATATTCAACTGTCAAGGTAAAAGCTTAAGGGATCTGCCCTCTGCCCTGTGTTATCCCTGATCCCCTTCCTTCCTTGTCCCTCGCCCTTCTTCTGGACTCTTATGCTCTGAGTTCCCCTGCTTGCTTCCAGGTGTTGATTGTATGTAGGTATGTACCAAATGAATGTGCCACTTCTTTGACGTTCTCATTCTGTGGTTAATTGCTTCTTAATATTATGTGAGAATTTGTTGTATCCATGAGCATCTTTAAGAGGAATTGAAATAACCTTTAAATAAAGGAACACAGAACAATTTACAATCCTAGTAATCAACATAAATACATTTTAAATGCCTGATTTATTTCTTTGGAGTCAAACAATCTAATTGGGTTTGATTTCCTAATAGAGGCATATACCAGGAATGTCATACCCTTGTGATTAGTTTGGGCTAGAATTCAAATTCAAGCTCAAATTGACAGAGGTCAGGAAGAAAAAAACAAGAGGGAAGGGGCAGGGAGCAGGTGTGTATTTACAAGATTTTTTAACAGCACGACCTCTGTTGAACACAAAGGGTCTGAGGAGCACAAGCTATTCTAATGGTATCATCCTGCTTAGTTTTTGTTCTGTAGCCAAGGAATCTGTTGAGTAGTAAGGCTTATTTCAGCAGAGTGATCCTGCCCAGGATTTGGCTGAACCATTTGGTACAGGGTACATCTAAGTTTTGGGGAGTGGTACCACTTCTGAGTTTCCAGCTGTTTCCACATGTGTTTCCCAAGCATATTTCAAGCTCATGTCCCATACCAAGGCCAGATAAGGCTGTGCACACACCGTCTCCACACTCTGCTCCTCATTGTGGAAACCACGTGAATTCCAGAAAGGAGCCATGGTGCACATAATAGAGTTCCAGTCTGGATCAACAAATGCACAATGTACCCATGCACCAGTGTATGCCGAGACATACCTCCACAGCAGAGGTGTTGATTGAAGGGCTTCATAGAATCATAGAATAACAGGTTGGAAGGGACCTCAAGGATCATCTCGTCCAACCCTTAGAAAAAGCATGGTCTAGACAAGATGGCCCAGCATCCTGTCCAGCCGAATCTTAAAAGTGTCCAGTGTTGGGGAACCCACCTCTTCCCTGGGGAGATTATTCCAATAGATGATGGTTCTCATTGTGAAAATTTTTCCTCATTTCCAATCAGAATCTCCTCTGGAGTAACTTGTACCTATCACCCCTTGTCTTTTCCATGTGAGTTTCCATCTTCTTTATAGCCACCCTTTAAATACTGGAACAGAGTGAAGAGGTCTCTTCTAAGCCTTCTTTTCTCAAGGCTGAACAAACCCAATTGTCTCAGTCTTTCCCCATACGGCAGGCTTCCAAGTCCTTTGATCATCTGGGTGGCCCTTCTCTGGACCCACTCCAGCCTGTCCAAATCTTTCTTGTACAGCAGGGACCAAAACTGAACCAGAGCTTTCCAGGTGTAGCTTGACAAGCGCTGAGATAATAACTTTTCTCTGCTGGTGATGCCTTTGCTGATGCAACCCAGCATCCTCTTGGCTTTCTTTGCCACAGCTGCACAATGTTCACTCATATTGAACTTCTTGTCCACCAGGTCCTTTTACATAGAGCTCCCAGGTAGTTTATGCTGCACTCCTGGATTATGTTTTCCCAGGTGCAAGACCTTACACTTGTCCTTGTTGAACTTCATGAGGTTCTTGTTAGCCCAGTCTTCCAGCCTATGCAGGTCTTCCTGCAGGGTGGCTCTCCCTTCTGAGGTGTTCACTTCTCCTCCTATTTTGGTGTCATCGGCAAACTTCTTCAGGGTACACGTCATCCCATCATCCAGACCACTTATGAAGATATTAAATGGTATTGGACCCGGCATTGACCTCTGGGAACCCCACTTGAGATAGGACTTAGGTACTTTAGCCAAGTGGGATGTCACAGCCTTGCATACTGCAGCCTTCACCACTGTGATTCTGCCTGCATTTCTAAGCTGAAATTTAACGTGCAGAATCTGTCTCAATACTTTCATATTAACGGCTGTAACCTCAGGGTTTTTAATTTTTCCTGTAGAGACTACTGAATGCCTAAATTACTGTAAGAATCCATGTCTCAGTTTAGGTATTTTGAAAGCTGCAAAGTGGAGCTTAGCATTGGGAAAGTTTTTTAATTGTTGTGTACTACTGCAGCAGTTCAGCGTCCTGAAATCAGATTTAGGTATGTTTCAAAAAGATCACTTGCTTTTAAGCTGATGTTTGCTATTTGCACATACATTTAGTAATTTACTTTATTAATTTATTTTGTAATTAAATACACATGTTTCTTTGAAATAATGCCTTTGAAACATACCTCATAATATAAATTTTTCAGAAATTTTCACTGTAGAAGTCCAATAAAACTCTTAGCTTTGTTTGCCCAGGCTTAATGAATTTTGGTTTATTTACAAATTAGAAATGGGAATTTTTGGATAACATAAATTTCATATGGAAACAGATTAGGTTTGGTATTTAATACCCTGATTCATCATTGTGCATAATTATGCTGCTTTCTTGTAAGCCTCATTGTGCTTTTGAAGAAGCATATTTTTTCCCACATACAGGTACTGAAAATTCATGTAATCACTGAAAATTCACTTTGTTAGTTACATATGATGTATAATGTATGGCAGTGAAAAAGAATAAAAAGGATTCTGACAAATAATGTTGTATAGTTTCAGGTCTGTTTCTAATTATTCCTGTCAACTTTGCTCAATCCACAAGTCCAGTGACTGCTTGTAGCCCAAGAGAGGGTCCGATAAATGTTCAACTTGATTTTTCAGAGGCAACCTGAATATTTTCTTTTCTGTTTTAAATATATTTCTACTGATCATAAAATTTCCACACACTAAATTATGCTATTAGAAACAATTACGTTGTTGTTAAGTAAAAGGCGTATGAAAATGCTACAAACAGAGAGGTTTCAGTAATAGGTAGTCAGACACAATGCGTATGCTATATTTTTTTACAGTGACTTTTCAGGACAGAACCATGCTTTAATTGTTTTAGTCAGTTAATTAATTATTGCATTAGGGAAAATATTCAGCTATAGTTTTGCAGTCTTAGTCCTCTAGGGATGCTACAGTGATCATCTGTGTCACTATGATACCTTTACTCCTTTCTCCTTTTAAACTTAAATTACACTGATATTCCCATGGATCAAGGGACTCATGATGCATTTGTAATGGGCATGTAATTTTGTTTCAAATAATATTTGGCCTGTAATGAGTGTAACCAAACCACATTTTTTTCAAGCATTATAGCTGATATTTTAGGAAACTCTTAGGAGTAGCTTTTAATTTGTATATCCAATCAAAGCACGTTTGATGGCAGATGCAAAAGAAGCTGTTTAAAAATGTTCTTTTATCCATGGTTACATAGCTGAGTTATAAAGAGTCTGCAAATCCCTCCCTAGGCATAAAACTACCTGGCTTGCTAGACAAGCATTTTAAGCAATTATACATCTGAATTCGGTGAGGTGTACTCACAACTAGATGCATAAAACCATGTCACAAAGATGATTGCAGGCACAAATTAGAAGTCAGTTTTAAAGGATGGGCAATAACTGTTTTTCTAGAATAAATTGCAAATTTCCTTTTAAACTTTAAACCTCTCATAAATGTGTTACAAAATGCACAAAATGAAAGAAACAATTGCAGATATATTTAGAAGTGCAGTAAATATAGTGAGATGGAAGTAGCTGCTGGTGGGATGAGGAATATGGTATCAAACTTTAAAGAAAACTTTGTGTATGCTTCAGCAGGCCTGGTTTTCTTTCAGAGTACGTGGTATAGAGCCAGCAGTGCTAAGTTCTCATCTGATTTAAACGTGAGCAAATGATACATATCAACTGCACATACTTGCAAAAGACAAAGCTCAAGCCCAACACTTTTTAACTTTTTTTTTACATCTATTCTTCTACAAAGAGAATAAAATGAATGAAGAGCTGTATTAACACAATTAATATGCTTTCAGCTGAGAAGTGTAAGGAATTAGCAGCATGCAGATGACAGTGAAATCAATTGAGAGAGGAATGGCTGACAACATAACAGCATATTAAAGAGAAAGAAGGGCAGAGACAACCGATTCCTCCCATTTGAGAAGTTCTCTGATTATACCGTAATCTAGATTTTGAAAGCTGTTAATGAGCAGAGATAATGCTTATTCAGGAAGGAGTCAAGATATTAAGTAGAGGGACGGTCCGTTGTCAGCTCCAGTGAAAATATTTGGAACGATTTTGCACTGCCTTGTGGCACAATCTGGCTAGGAACAGCACAGGACATATAACTTACTAAGGTTATGGAATTTTATTGCAAATGCTGCTGAGTGGAGAGGCCTTACTTGATTCTGAGAGATTTTGATTGCCCTACCCATCTGCAGTTACAGTTGGCTTGGAAATAAAGGAGCCAGTAGCCTCTCACTTTGGCACGTCAAGATTTTGTAGCTGGATTTCTTCTAGCTCATTATTTTGATTCATGAATCAATTCATAGTTGATAATCAGATAGAAATCCATTTGAGAACTGGTGCCGTATGCCACAAATATGGTTCTTCTCACAATCTACAGAAAGGATGTAACTGACCCAGCTATTGATTCAAAGTCATGCTCCCAAAATGTATAGTTAAGAATATCTTTTAGAAATAATTGGCATATTCAAATCGAATTTATGCATACCTTAGATCTCTAAGTGCATAATGATGCAAAAAATTAGATGGGACTAGAATATCAGGAAATTTCCATTTACTGGATCTGGATGATGTATATTCAGGTTCATGTTGTATTCTTTATAACCTATATTCTGAGCCAACTGTCAGTGACTGAAAGTGATTAGTACAGGGGTTTTTAAGAGGAAGAATATTGAGGAAAAAAGGCATAGAAAAGAGATAAAATTAATAATGTCTAAAAAACCCGAAACAGCTAACACCTTTTTAAAAAGCTGTTATCACAGAAAATATATATAAACCAAGGCTGAATTGATTTATCTCACTTTATAATAGGGAGTAAATATCAGGAGAGTAGTAGCACTGTATGCACAAGTAACACTGACACAGAAACAGAAGACTATAGGACGTTCATTAAAATTTCAGATTAAAAATTAAGCCTTGAATAAATTAAGTTCATAAAATTGCAGAATCATGTGAGTTGGAAGAGACCTCCAGAGGTCATCTAGTCCAACTCTCTCCTCAAAGGGGTCCAGTTAACGCAGGTTGCTCAGGGCCAGGTTTTCAATAGCTCCAAGGCTGGAAACTCCACAGCCTTTCTTGGCCACTAGCCCAATGCTTGGTCACACTTATGTTCTGGAAGAGCCATGAAATGTGAGTGAGTGTGGGGCAATTAACAGTGACAGCATACTTAGTCTCAAGAGAGTGTTGATATATTTGTGAACAGGACCAAATGTCCATGGATTAAGGTTCAGAGTATACTGCCTGACCCTGCATCCTATATATAAAGAAGCCCCTCTGAAAGCTTTGTTCATGAATTTATTAATGATACACTCCAAACACAGGCAGGAATGGCATGCTGTCTTTGAGATCAAAAGAATCACTGACTTCAGTAGGCCTACAGATAATCATTTCTATCAACTTATAGGTGAATGAGAATGTACTAGGTGGATTGAGAAAAATAAATGTGGTACAGATTTCCAGAAAAGAAAAGATTGATACTGACAACTATGATGCCATAAATATTATTTGAATCCCTTGTAAAGCAATGAAATAAATATTCCAGCCTTAATAGCTGGGATAAGAGAGCCATGAACAGTAGGCAGTGAGGCTTTAGAGGAACTGTATCTTATCTGTCAAGCTTCATCGCTTGTTTTGATGCAATTATTAAAATTAATGGGCAATGGGAATGAAGTAGATCATATATATTTGGATTCTAGTGAAACATTTGATATGGCATCTTAGGAATTTTCAATACTGCCTTCAATTAGTTTATGACCACGCAGGCTGTAAACTGCCTAAATGAGTACAAAAAATAGAAATAATAAAAAGCAACAGATTAAGAGGAGGAATCTAAGAGAGCTGTTGTTTGTTAGCAAGAGTTGGCAAGACTTAGATTTGTTTAATGTCTATATTAGTAAGCTGAAAGAAAAAGTAAAGAGCACACTAATAAAATCTGAAGACAGTATTAAATTAGAAGGAGTGTGAGCATCATTAAAGAAAAAGATAAAGTGGAATTTGAGAAATTACAGATGTAGTAAAACTGAAAAATGCTATTCATCTTAGAAACATGAAAGCCTGTTCACCCTGAGGACATAATCACTGGTATGTTGGAAGATACTGGTATTTGTAAGTCATAAGAAAGCAGGTAAATTCAGAAGATTCCATGGTACATACAGAAGTGATTTTACGGGACAGTAACAATAATTTTTCCATATGTGCAGGAAAACAAGTTTCAGTTAAGGGATGGAACTAGTCTGGAAGAAATATTACAAAACTAGATATATTCAGAGGAAAGGCTAAATAACTCTTCTATGATTCTACGATAAGGAGGCTAAGAGGAGTGATGTGCAAGCAGTGACTAAATTGGGACAGCGTTCAGCTGGTTCACTGAATCACAGAATCACAGAATGCTATAGGGTTGGAAGGGACCTCTGGAGATCATCCAGTCCAACCCCCTGCCAAATCAGGTCCACCCAGAGCAGGTTGCACAGGAACGTGTCCAGGCAGGTTTGGAATGTCTCCAGAGAAGGAGACTCCACCACCTCCCTGGGCAGCCTCCTCCAGGGCTCTGCCACCCTCACAGGGAAGACATTCCTCCTCATGTTTAGGTGGAACTTTTTACGTTCAAGTCCATGCACATTACCTCTTGTCCTGTCACTGGGCACCACTGAAGATTGGCCCCATCCTCTTGACACCCACCCTTTAGTTATTTATAGGTGTTGATCAGATCCCCCCTCAGTCTTCTCTTCTCCAGACTAAAAAGGCCCAAGTCCCTCAGCTTTTCCTCGTAAGAGAGATGCTCCAGGCCCCTAATCGTCTTTGGAGCCCTCTGCTGTCCCCTCTCCAGCAGTTCCCTGTCCTTCTGGAACTGGGGAGTCCAGAACTGGACCCACTGCTCCAGATGGGGCCTCCCCAGGGTAGAGCAGAGGGGGAGGATGACCTCCCTCGACCTGCTGGTCATACTCTTCCTGATGCCCCCCAGGATGCCATTTGCCTTCTTGGCCACAAGGGCACCTTGCTGGCTCATGATCATCCTGTTGTCCACCAGGACTCCCGGGTCTCTTTCCTCAGAGATGGTCTTCAGCAGGTCATTCCCAAACCTATAGTGGCGCAGGGAGTTATTTCTCCCCAGGTGCAGCACCCTGCACTTGCCTCTGTTGAGTTTCATCAAGTTCCTCTCTGCCCAACTCTTCAGCCTGTCCAGGTCTCACTGGATGGCAGCACAGCCTTCTGGGGTGTCAGCCACCCCTCCCAGTTTTGTGTCATCAGCAAACTTGCTGAGGGTACATTCCATGCCTTCATCCAGGTCATTGATGAATATATTGAAGAGGGCTGGACCCAGTACTGACCCCTGGGGAACACCACTTGCTATGGACCTCCAACTAGACTCTGTGCCAATGATCACAACCCTCTGAGCTCTGTCTTTCAGCCAGTTTTCAATCCACCTCACTATCCATTCATCTAACCCACACTTCTTAAGCTTGTCTTTGAGGATGCTGTGGGAGACGGTGTCAAAAGCTTTGCTGAAGTCAAGGTAGACAACATCCACTACCCTCTCCTCATCTATCCATCCAGTCATGCCATTGTAGAAGGCTATCAGGTTAGTCAGACATGATTTCCCCGTGGTGAATCCATGTTGACTACTTCTGATAGCTTTCTTTTCCTCCATGTGCTTTGAGATGATGCCCAGAACGAGCCTTTTCATCATCTTTCCAGGGATGGAGTTGAGGCTGACCAGTCTGTAGTTTCCTGGGTCCTCTTTCTTGCCCTTTTTGAAGACTGGAGTGGCACTGGCTTTCCTCCAGTCCTTGGGTACCTCACCTGTTCTCCAGGACCTTTCAAAGATGATGGAGAGTGGCCCAGCAATGACTTCTGCCAGCTCCCTCAACACTTGCGGGTGCATTCCATCAGGACCCATGGACTTGTGGATATCCATTGTACTTACCTGTTCTCTAACTTGATCTTCCTTAACCAAGGGAGAAGTCTTCCTTTGTCCAGACTTTCTCTGTTACCTCCAAAGTCTGGGACTCCTGAGGGCTGGCCTGAGCTGTAAAGACTGAAGCAAAGAAGGCATTCAGCCAATCCACCTTCTCTGCATCCTCTGTCACCATGGCACCTGTCTCATTCAACAGTGGGCCCACATTTTCTCTAGTCTGCCTCCGATATACTTGAAAACACCCTTCTTGTTGACTTTGACATCCGTTGCCAGGTTTAATTCCAAGGAGGCCTTGGCTTTCCTCGTTTCATCCCTGTATACTCTTAAACATTTTAAAATGAAAAGATGACAGAACAGAGTTAGGACAAACTTGCACATTTTATGTATTTTCCAGTGATGAGAGCATCCCTTGACTGAACACTGCCTAAGGCATTTTCTGCTTATAGGGACCATTCTTTTATCATTCTTAGAAAACACGGGATCTCAAAAAGGCAAATTCAGGAAGAGCCGTTATGAATCAAGTACCAATATTGTGCTCTACTCAATGAAAATATCTAGCATCAACAAGGGGAGTAAAGTAAAAGAGAAATATCATCTGCGATATTAAGCAATGCAAGAAATTTAAAAAAATAATAATTTTTTTAAAGGAAAAGAGAAAGGCAGATGCTCCATTACAGCAAATTGTAGTTCCTGCTGGGTCTCTAGGAAAAGTCCTTTCTAAAAAGTCACCTCAAAGTCTTAACTGCGTGTCTGTTCCTCCTCTTTTCAGGAGTCTGTAAATGCCCAGTCTTGTTTCAGGCTGCCCGCTAGCTGAGCTCTGACACTGTCACACCTTAGAAGGTGTTTTAGCTGTGTGTGTCCAAATGCTGCTGGGCAATAAGTGATCATGCCTCTCTTCAGAGACTCTATTGCCACCTTGATTGCCAGGACAAAACAGTCACATTTCTGCCAGTTGCTGTGCCCCGTTCTCATAAAGAAACATAGCATATAATAAGCTACAAATAGCAATGAAGCAAAGTCCATCCATCAAAATTATGAGCCTCTTCTCATCTGCATTTGCTGCATTTGCTACAGTTATTCTGTGTGACTGACTCAGAAGTATGCATTACCTTCAGCCAACTATTTAGAAAATTCCCTCTCCCATGCAAGTCCTACTAATAGTCTGTGGGTAATACCAAGAAGTGGTAAGTTTGCTTACCACCTCTTTGGAGTTCTCAGTTCTCTTTGGTATCTACAGTAACACTCAAAGTCTTGTTACAGGCAAAAGGGAACAAATATATGTGGAGCTGAGGGGTTTTTGTCAGCCTAATTGAAATCTTAACAGGCTGATCAGAAGAGAAAAATCTATTGTTAGTTCAGTTACAATGCTACCAACAACCACAAGACAAATCAATACAGAAAAGCTTCATTAATAATACAGGTAAAATCGTTATACAAAAGCTTCCTACTGTCTTCCCCTTTCTTCTGGTTTTGCACTCCCTGTACAATATTCCTGACGGACCCCAGCTGATGGTTTCTCTTTTCCTCAAGCAGAACAGGGGGATGGATTACAGTGAGACATTGGCATCCTGGGGCATCAGCAGGAAAAGTGCAATATTGAGGGTGGGGGCTGCTGTCTCCTTGGTGTTGAGTACACTTGGTTTTATTTTTAAATGCGTTTTAACACAGTCAGCTCACATACCCTTTCTTTTCCTTAGTTCCCAATCAATCAGTTTTCTGTTAGCTCCACAGCTGATTTTACTTGATTTACAAGGTCAAAAGCATGTAGTGACTGCTGATTGACTATGATTTGTTGTGATTGTGGTTTGTGGTTGTATCAACTGCAGTTTGTGCTTCTCATGTGGGACCTCTGGTATTACCCTGTGTCTGCAGTCTTCCACATTGCCTTTTATTCTGCAGTTAGAAAGTTCAGTTCACACACGAAATAACTACTTGTTTTTACTAAACTAAAGCTAAACTAAACTAAACACATTTCTATATAACTGATATCACAACTGAAACAAATCAGTACAGGGAGACAAGTCTTGAGTGCCCACACTGTCAGGTCAATGCAAACCTTGTGGACTTTACTATTAATGGTATATTTTCTGAAAAATATCATTGCTGCAGAAGATTATGCCTTCCATACTTCAGCATAAATCAGTGCAGGCAGGGTTACCAGGCAGAGATTGCTTGTTTGCTCTGCCTGACAAATAAATGACAGCGCTTCTTGGAGAGCTTTCTTAGGTTTGTGTGAGATGTATCTTGATCTTATGCTGTCACTAAGTTCCATAAATATATCTGCTTTATAAAAAAAAAAAAGCGCTATATAAAAGTGGTTTATAAACTCCACATCATAAAAAACAGTGAGCTGCCACTTTATTAAGGAAAAGACACTAAAGGCAAAAGAAAAATTGAAACGTTACTGGACTATGAGCATATAGAGATGTTTTTATCCATCTTATTCAGTCAGTCTAATGTTAGTATCTAAAAGGAAAACAACTTCAATGGACTCTGAAGACAGACGTGTTTTCTCATCTGACACTCCTAAGTATCATTTAGGATCTGATACTTTGTAAGACCTGGCTCTTCACCTCATCCTCTCAGTCATATGTAGTATCTAGTGAACTAGTGGATTCTTAAAATACAAATTGTGAGTTTCAAAAATGAGTGAGGAAGGTATAGAGAGATATATATACACCATCTCATTCTTGTCTGTCATGCGTCTGTAAAATTTGGTTGTATTGGCTGCCAGCTCCACTGTGGTCAAAAGGATTATTTCAAGAACATATTTATCTATGTGGGGTTTTTTTCTTTTAGCACTATTCATCTCATCTAGAGATATATTCAACACAATTCATATTCATCTTCCTTGTTAGTCTTGTAATTATTGAAGTGGCAATAGGTAGGAATCATTTAATGTATGAGTGCAAGTGATCATTGTCATCCCTTCACAAGACAATGGACTTTAGGGTAATAAAAAGATATGGTTCCATGTAAATTGTGATATAATAGAGAAAATTATTCTGCTTTTAATTTTAAGTTTAAAAAAACCAACATTTTTTCAATAGTATCATTTTTCTTGACACATTCATATGACTGAGGGAAGCCCATTGGTGAAAACTTTTAAGTGGACAGATTGCAGCCAAAAATACACACACACAAAAAAAAGAGAGGACAAATACCTTGTTGTAATGAAGAAGCCCTAAGAATCTTCATTTCTCCCTAATATGTGATAATATTTCTTCCTCCAAGCCCATGCTGGGCCAATCATGCATGGCCCTTTTTCTGTCTATAAGAGGTTGAGTTACATGGGAAGCCGACATCACTGCAGCTCTTGGGGGACCTACTCAGTCAAAATTCCATGGAACTGAATCAGTCCTTTGGTTAATAGACTTACCATAAATGGAAAGCCCATATTGCCTCTTTCACTTCCTTAGAACACTCCTAGGAGGATGTTGTAAAATGTTGGAAAATTGCTTTTCTTTCTTGTTCTACATGCTTAATGCTTCCAGCTATCGGATACTGGAGTGCAATAATGAAACATCCAACAGAGCACTGGACTTTTTGAGCACCTCAAGATGATTGAAAGAGGTAGAGTTATTGATCATAAAAAAGTAAAATTTTACACACAAAAAGGAAATCAGACAGTTTATTTTTAATCCATATCAGTAAAAGAAAAACACAGAAGCATTTGTCTCTCCATTTCAAGATTCTCTCCCAAAACTGTTGAAACCACTGAGGAAACATAAAAAAAATGTGATTTTCTTTCTTGTCATAAACCATTTTCAGTGTTGCTGGAGAGAATGACATAAATTTAATACCTTTCTCCTAAAGCTGTTTGAAGACATTGTATTTCTTTGCTTCTGAACTGTTATTCTGAAAATACTTTGAAGGAGATGGAGAACACACAACCACTGTCAGGATGAATTTGTTGCGTTCACTGATGAGAGGAGTGGCATATTATCTGTAACAGGTTTTAGATAAATAACAATTGGTATAATGCACATCATTTAGAATAGACTGTATAGTTTGAAATCCAAGTGAAAGATTTACGAAAGAAAAATGATTGTGCATATTTTTGCATCACAGGCTCTTGAATTAAAGGTAATTCATTGAGCCCCTCACCTTCCTGACTGTTGTAGCCTTTATTTGAGGGCCACCACCACTGCTGCCCTTACCCTTGCACAATCATCATGATATCAAAATAGCATTTTACAGTTTTCTTTTACAGCATGCATCAGTGTTCAAAATACCATATAATAGTGAATCAAGCCTGAGACCACAACAGTGAATGTTTTTTACTGTTGTACAAAAATATGCTTTCAAACCATAATATATTTGTGTGTGTTTGCTTGGGTACACATGCATATTTGTAAATAAGGTGAACAAATATTATGGTACTTGGGCCAGACAACTCAGTCCTCAGTACCAGAGAACCAAAAAAGTCAGAGGAGCAGGTAAGTAAATCTTTGAAGAACATCAGTGAACAGGCTGTATTCTGATGTAACAGTCTCGGGGTCACTAAGGAAGAAGAAAGTCCTGCAGCATGTGCAGTTAAAGGTGATATGGTGCCATAGAAGGGCTCCCATGGAGGATCCTTATACTAAAGGCCTATATATTCTTGCACTCTGCATGCTCCATACTGGTTAGAACAGATAGGCTGTAAAATTAGGTTATCAGATTATCTATATCAGTGACACAGGCAATTGGTTTGAGTTTCTGGTGAGGACTGTACGACTTACTTCTGTACTAATTGAAAATGTGCTGAATGATCCAAAGCATTTAGACATGATCTTCACAAAAAAGTTATCACTGTAGTTATCATGATGTATATGGATATTGGACATAAAAAGGAGTAAACGACACGACCCCAAAGTAAAATGCTAACCCAATGTAGGCTGAAGATGAGAATTTCCTTTGTAACAAGGCTTGCAATGTTCCTAGTTTCATTCACATGATGTAGGAAACCATGTCACATATAGGGAATCATCCACATTTGCTGCAAAAAGATTTAGGAACGGTGAAAACATTTAGGCTGAACCCATCCAAAAGACATGGACTTGGAAAATCAGAATAGGTTAGGCTACTTAAACTTCAAATTCAAACATGATAGGGAAGGTTAAAATGTTTGGAAAATTGCCAGAGATAGAGCAGCATATATTTAATAGTGACATATACCTGAAAAGTGAAGTTAAAACTTTCTGTCCTAGAAAAAAAAAATAGCAGCGAAGAACTATCCAAGCAAGTATAATCCCAATGAGGAAAATAAAATGAAATAGGTAGCAAACCAACACCAGTGTTTATATATATATAGAAAATCAGTGATTATATATATATATGTTCAAACTCTAAAAACTAAGATGCAAGAATTGAATTGCAAGTTTCTGTATAATAAATATGTCAAAAATTTTATGAATAAGTGATAATTAGTGAGGTAATGTAATAGCAGGATTCACTATACCTTAAAATGCAGCTCAGGGTGAGTTAAACTTGCTGTATGGAAATGCAGCACAGTATCTCATGTTGTTGAACGAGTGACACGGTGGTGGTAGCTCTGGAGCACTGTGAGTGACTAGAAATACTGCAAAGGCAGAAAACATAACAGTAATGAAAGGTGAGGAGGCACTTAATGAAATTATCAGGCAAGAGGTTTAAAATAAACAAAGCACTAATTCACTTCGTAAATTGTGGAGCTGAATGTGCTGGATGTTCTGGAAGCCAAAAATCTAAATGGATTTCAAAACCTCTTAGGCATGTTCACTTATGGCAGGTCTATAAATGTCATTACGTACACTGGTCCAAAGGCAACCTCCAAGTCAGAAATCCCTAAGTCCCTGACACTTCAAAGGATATCCAGTGATATATCACTGTAGGCTTGCCTTGTTCCTGTGCTCTTTTACATATCAGAGAAAAGGCTGAGCCAAATCAGACTTTTTTCTGCTCCACTGTGGTAGTGTTGTGTTCTTACAAGTGTTGTATAAGATTCCTTCCAGATTGATTCCTGTCTGCAGTATTTTCTCTTTCTTGTTTCATTTTAAAATTACTTTGTCTTAATGAGAACCAAACTAACAGACCCTAGTGAGGGGCTTACCCATTATGGTAATAGCCACAGACAGCTTGATCTTATTTCATCCTAATGATGTGAAAATATTGGCAAAAAAAGTAATTATTTGATCATTTGGTTATTAAGGGAAGTGGTAATTTGATTCAGAGGGAGGCAAAGTGGTCTGCAAATTTTTTAACCATTTTACCCTGTGCACGGCCAATCTAACAAATGCCTGCTACGTTCATGCTGATTGCCAGCAAGGCAGAGAAGTGTTGTTAGGGCTCCTCCATAGCTTTTCCAGATTCAAAAAAATGAGTGAGGTGAGTGTTCCTTCCAGCAACAGAATAACTGTCAAGCAGAAAAGATTTTTTTTTTTTAACCCTGATGAAATATATATTCTAATTGTTGCTTCGGAGCTCAGTTCACTGATATGCTCTGGCTGTGTTGCATTGGAGAACATCTGTAAGCTTAGCTGCGTTATACAGTCAGATCTGTGCAAAGCAGGTGGAGTGAATCTCATGTGGTTTGCTCCAAGTAGAGAACATTTGCATTTTTAAACTGCTCAAGAGCAACTTCAGCTCTGTGAATGACGATACTGTGTTTGGCTCCAGTACAGCAGTACACTTATTTCCTCGTACCAGATCCAGGCAAAGTCGTTGGCCTTATGCTCAGAGATGCATGGAAACCACTCTGTTCTCTAAAGGTACCCAGTGACCTCAAGAAGAGATTGCTCTAAATTTTATCTCCTCAAAGCCTGTAACAGCAACTGCACTCCTACTATCCAGTCCATTGCAACCAATGCTTTTCAGGAAGTGATGTATCTTGGAGTTGCCTCCACAATGGAGAGCACGGTATGAAATACCCTAAATAATGCTGACCTAGCTCATCTGCTTATGTGAATGCAATTATTACATGGGGAAAGCAACTCTCATGCACAGTGATGTAGGCAAGTAGGAGACTACATTCCACTCTGTTCAATTTTTCAGCATAGTTATGTTAGACGTACACATCACTGGAGTTGTTTCAGCTGTAAGTGTTTTTTGACAGAAAATATGGTCAATTCGCTTGAAATTAGATTAGATGTGGCTGACACTGGTTTAAATTGTTCCAAAGTTATTGAAAGCTAACATAAGATCAAGATAACTCATGAGGAAGTCTGTCAGTCTTAAAAATACACATTCTAGTAAGAATATCAAAGAAATATCAAGTGAGGAACTGACACAATATTTATTTAAAGCCTTTTTAATAACTAGATGAATGCAAAAAATGAAGCAGTAACAAATACAACCATTTACTGCTGCAGAACCACTATAGCATATTTCAGAAAAAGCATTTCCTTGGTGTCCCAAGTACAAGGGAACAGAGAGAATGCCTCCTACAACACTATTGCACTGCTCTGCTCTCCTTCAAACATCCTCCTGCGGGTCTCTGAGTGTTAGAACAGGGGCACAATCAGTAGCTACTGTAGAAGGAAATGACATAGGTCTTCACTCTGCATAGGAGCAGGAAAATTGTTTCAGACTCATGATTTTTGCTAACTGGTTCTTCTCTAGTTCTTAATGGGAACATCAAAGAGATCAAATATGTAGTTTTACTTCCATCTGTTATCTATTTGTTTAGTCTGGGTCACAGTGTGTTTATTTCTATTAAATTAAGTGCAGTCTCAAGTGTGAGAGATCTACAGTAGACTTCTTCTGAGCACAGAAGAAAAAGCAATCCAAATGCAAGAAAATTTGGACAAAGTGCTGCAGCAGTATCTATAACAAAAGATGGGTTATGTTTATATTTTTTCAGACCAGCCAGCTTTCTATTACAAAACACCAGAACATGGAAGGACGAAATACAGCTTGTGTGAACTTGTCATTACAAGTTTGTATCTTTAGATATGGGTATCTTTAGACTGTGCTGTTTCCCCAGGGACATAATGTGAAATATCTTGCTCTTTTTGCCTTTGTGTGAAGGAAACCTTTGTCTCCTTCTGTAGAATGTACATCACTGTCAGAAACTTGGATTCTGCTGCACTGAGTCTGAATTCTGCAGATTCCCAGAGCTTAAGAGCCAGTTGGTCAGTGGATTAAATTGCAGCCAGTCACAGTGGAATGATATCCAATTACAGCTTTCTGATAAATGCATCCTAAGGTTACGTGGACATATTGCAAAACTACCATGTATCAGTGCTAGCTTCACTTAGAAGTGTGGAATTGCAATGTCAAGATATCAGTCCATGATTATGCTGTTATGTTGTTTCACACTGTTTCATACAGTCTTTCTCGGGGACGGAAAAGGTTCATAAATCTCTCCATAGTTAAAAAAGAAAAAAAAAAAGAAAAGATAAAAGTCTGCAAACTACACTAATCATGGAGTACCAGGAAGGAATGCATGCTGCTGCAAAGCAACAAGTGCTTCTGTATTTAAAATAACCACACTATCTAAGTGATCTCATAAAAGCAAGCAATCTCGTCCCCAAAAGCTATGTGTCTCAATTACTCAGTGGTGAATGGAATTAGGATTTTTGAGGATGGAGAAGGAAAGAGAGCTAATTATGTAAATGGAAAAGGCAAAATGATGTGTTTGAAAATATAAACATCTCTTAGTGCACCAAATTAGTGGAATGGAAGTGGGAGGAAAGACCTTATTGCTCTCTACAACTACCTGAAAGGAGGTTGCAGCAAGATAGGGGTCAGTCTCTTCTCCCAGGTAACAAGCGATAGGACAAGAGGAGATGGCCTCAAGTTATGCCAGCGGAGGTTTAGGTTGGATATTAGGAAAGATTTCTTCACTGAAAGAGTTGTCAAGCATCGGAACAGGCTGCTCAAGGAAATGGTTGAGTTGCCATCCCTAGAGGTATTTAAAAGACATGTAGATGTAGTGCTGAGGGACATGGTTTAGTGGTAACTTGGCAGTGCCAGGTTAACCGTCGGGCTAGATGATCTTAAAGATCTCTTCCAACCAAAACAATTCTATGATTCTAAGATGAGGTCAGTGTCAGTATTGGTACAGCTCCGTTTCATACATGTGATTAAAGATTTACCCAAGAAGACTATAAAACTCCACCCTTTAACATTGGAAATTACCTACCTCCTAACTTCTAGGACTGCTGGTGTATTTTGCTTCAGCCTGAGGGGCTAAGAGGTTTTGCTCTATAATTCCCTTTCAGAAAAATAAGTTACCCTGTTGGGAAGTAAGATACACAAATTCATATTCCTCCATAAATATGGAGAAATGGGACCCAAGGCTTTCTGTATCCTGTAGGAGTGCTTTGACCCATGGAAGAAAAAAAAAAAAGGGAGAGAACTACTTCTCTTTGAATACTGTTTTTCTGAGTTTTCCCCAAACTATTTTTTCCAGGTGGATCTACTCAGTAAATTCAACCTGCCTTTGCAAATAGTTTCAGGATATTATACTGACTTTACAGCATAAAAAGAAAGGAAAAACATGTTCATACTAATCCAAATGGTATCTCCAAGCGTCATTAATCTCAACCTACCTTTCTGCTTGTTTGACAAAACTGTGCAGATAGTGCACTAACGGCCACATGAGAAAAGTCTACTTGAAGTTAATTGAATGTTTGTATAGCGTTTGGTGTTCTAAGACTATTACTTTATTAGATGTAATTTTGGTCAGTTTACTAATAGGAAAATATGCTCAAGCTGGAGATGATCCAGAAAACCTTTATATACTTAATGCAAAGATAGAGGGAGTAATATGAAAAAGGTGAAGAACTGCATGTGAACATTTTACTGTTTTCTAAACAGTAGTGCTCAGCTAGTCCAATGACTCCATCACCTCTAAGCTATTGATCTGTCTGACACCTGATTCAACCTGTTCATAGTTATCTGGAGCGCTCCAAAGATAGATCAGAAAGATTCATTGCCTACTTCTCTGACACAAAATGTCTGGAAAAATAACGCTTTTCCCCAGAAAAGAGGCAAGATAATTTTTTGAGATTTGAGGATTATTTTTTTAATCATAAAAAAAAGTATTCACTTGAATACCAATATGGTAGAAAAATACTTACAAAATGGAGTGAACTGAAATAGAACTGTCTATTGAGCCATGTCTCCCGTGAACTTCTTCTCTAGCTAACTTAGATGCTTAAAAAGAAGTTGAATCACCTTTGAACAAAAGCTAACTAGACTCTTTATGCAAAACCCCTGACTATATACAACAAAATCATGCATTTTTTAAAATTAGCTCTCATTTTTATGAGTACTGAACTCTGCATATTTCAACACACAGATTCATTGCACCAACTTGTGTAAGTGGGTATTTACAGACACAAATGGGAAGGTTACTGATGACTGCTGTGGAATTTTGCTCAGATCTTCAGTGGCCTTGTGTTATAATATATTTGTAAGTTCAATATACAACAACTTTGAGATAGGCAGAATTTGCGCTGGCACTTCAGAAGGTTAATTTACGAGAATTCTTGAAAATCTAGATGGTATATGGGCATTAAAATGAGGAAAATGAAATTATTCTCAGTCTCTTCCTTCAGAATCATTTTTAGGTCACCTGAAAATACAAGACTAGTTCCAAATGGTCAGGTTACTACTTCCAAACGAAGTAGTAACCTGCATCTATAAATCTTCAGTTGAGTCTCCTGGTGAATTTAAACAGCCAAGTGAAATACAAGTTCCAGGTAACTCAAAATCCAACAGAGCTGGAATTTGTGAAGGTCTAATACCTCATTCCTTGTAGGGATTATCTGGTGGACAAGGATTTGATTCTGGTGTACAAATGCGTCTATCACTGACTTTAGAGGGCAGGCCTACACTTTGTCTTCATAGTCAAACTCTCCATGAACTTCTAAAATTAACTGAAATTATAATCTTTGACAAAACTCTACCTACCTTATTTTACTACCTCTGTTATATTACTGCAAGATCTGTAATATTGTTGGTTTTCTGAAAAAGATCTTAACCATACATAAATTACATGTGTTATAAAGAAAAAAAGGATGAAAATAAGAAACTACTCAGTGGGAAAAGGTGAGTCATCACTATTTAGGTCAATAAGCACAAGTCATGATGGCAGACAGACAGGAGGGAAGGAAGAGAGGGGGTGGGTGAGGCTGGAGGCAGACTCAGAGCAAGACAATGGGCTGGACTGACTTCAGCCACAGCATGGAAATCACCAAGCATAACACTGACAAGATGCATCGTAACGTGTGCTGATGTGCTAGAGGCAAGACTGAGAACCTGTCTCTGTGGGAAAAGTGTCTTACATTGTAATTAACTGGGAAGTAGTCAGGAAAAGAAAGTATTCAAAAAAAGGGCTGAGCTTCTGTGGAAAAACAGACTCTGCTAGCTAGACATCTAAATTAACATCTTATAAGCAAATTTAAAACTGCATCATTTGAATTAATTTAAGATGTTGAACCAGAGATGTCTCTCTCATATACTGTAAGATTTTGGAAGCAGGACAATATTTCTTTTCCAAGCACCGAGAGATTCTTTGGCATTATATTCAAGAGGTGCTCAACGTATATGACAGAGACTTTCCTTCTTAGTATACATAAGTCATACAAAGAGTCATAGATAAAGGACACATAACTTTGACATCGAAGTGACTCAAAGTAAATGAAAAGACATTTCCAGATTGGTGGGATAGAAGTGCAAGCTTCACCACCTACTCAGAGATGAGATATTGAGAAGGGAGAGACCTGGTAAAGAAGTGTTAACTGAATTGAATGGCAGAGAGAGAAAAAAGCAAGTTCACAGTTAGCCATTGTAGTTAGAAACTGGAATTAGGAAACTTTGGTTAGAAACTGGAATTAGGAAAGGGACAAAAACCAGAATATGGTTGTGAATTTTGGCCTGATCTGAAGCCTTTGACATTTGGAAAATTCATTATAACATACGTAATAAGGGAAGAGTTTCTCAAAGGTAAAAAAACAGTAGTTCATTATACCCATCAAGTCCTTCATTAATGTACTCCAGTCCTTTTCTGAATCTGTCTCCCCCAGCATCATGAAAATGAGATCAGCATTACCATTCTGGTATCGGTCTTTCCCTTGAGCCTTTTTGAGCATCTCAGGAATTCACTGTTAAATGCAGTGAATACTTGTCCACTGCATGTTATTCCTGTCTCAGCTTCCTCTGAAGCCTGTACTTTTGCAGGTGATACTGACAGATTGCAATGAAAAAGGGGGAAACTGGAAGCAGAATTGCTGAGCAAAGACGTCAGTTGGCTGGGAACACAGTTTATATTCCCAGTAATACCGGGCAAATCACTTCTCTTTTCTGTACTAAACCTTTCCCACCTCTGACACAAAAAATAATGTTGACCTCACTTGCAAAATTCTTTTGAGATACACTGTTGTGCAACTGTGCATTATTTTCCCTCATTTTTAGAGACTTCAGTGACATGTTGATAACCAGTTTGGCTTAAGTTCTCAATTCATTTCAATAGCAACTTATTTAATTAGCTGCAAACTTAAGTCCATTCAGTGATCAATTTCTTCAGGTCAATTTTGTCTGTGGCCCACTTTGCCTGCTTTGTCCCTGTTACTTTTTCCAGATCTTTCTCTAACCATCTGTAACAGGAAAAGGAACTTAGTTGAAAGAGGTGCAAAGTCAGTGTGACCTGAATTAACGTGATATTCAGAACTAGGCATGTACATACGACAAAAAAGAGGAGAGCTTTCAAAATTTTCATAATCAATGAGGCAAAGAAAACAGAAACTCTGAAGAAACTGCTTAAAGAACAGTAAGGTGGGGCTCAGAAGAGATGAAAAAGCTGTAGATATTGACCTTCTTCTTGAGGTACTCGATAATATTGAGAGCTATACAGAGATCACACGGTGGAAGGAAAAAAGCCCAGAAACCTGTAATCAGAGTCACGTGGTAGATCATACAGAACCTGTAAAATAAATTTTCAGGGCAAAGTGAGGACAGAAACTAAGACTTAAAAATCATTAAAGAATCTGTGTTGCAAAAACTAGTCAGGGATCAAGGAGGGTAGGATCATTGGTTTTGCAGAAAAAGAGTGTAGAGACTATAAGCTCAACTGTGTGGTTTCCCAAACTGAGGAAATAGTGGCAGTTCTATATAGAGCGAAAAAGGTCAAGTGGAAGTTAAATGACTAATTAATAATGAATTCTATAGTTTCATATGGCAAGGTAATAACATACAAAATAGAAAATACAATCATGCTGATTGAATGATGGTGTTTTCCAAACAAAGCTAACCCAGAACTAATTCCAGCAGACACAGGTCAGGATGAGAGAGAGAGAATAGTTGTCACTTTGCCACTCAAGCTAAATCAGATCTCAGACTACAGTATTGGGACTACTGTATCTTTCTGTTTCCCCTATGAGCTGTCTTTGATCCACGATCACATCACTGACTTAGTGTTGCTCAAACATGTATACACTTGTTTCTCATGCCTTGTATGATCAGCGAGGACCAGGACCACTATACATTTGTTTCTCCCAACAGTGAAGTAAAAAGTGCTTTTGTTTATACACATGTATGTGTAAACATGCAGGTAAAATTAGACACAGATACATTCTCTTAGGTGAAAAAAACATCACTGAATAGGCTGATCTACTGAGCTGATTTTGTGTATGATGTAAATAATGATAAGTGAGCAAACTTATAAATCAGGGAAAACTAAGCTATCAGCTGTATTCACAGATACATAGTTGCATCCAAAATGTTTATGCACTCTTTTGTAATATGTATTTTAGTTATCTCAAATCAGTTCAGTCTGTCTCCAGTTTTGCAGAGAAGAAACTCTTTGGCTTGCTTTTATTTTTAAGATTGAAGGTCTTCCATAAACGAAAGTGTAGCACTTCAGTGCCTTAGGTTCACTCTACACCGTACTCATTGATTTGAAATAATTATTGCAGCACTTTACTTTTTGTTATGTGTCTGTCTTTGAAAATGGTAGGGGTTCTGGGCTTGAAAACTAGAAAATAATTTAAAATTATTTGTGTGCTTCACATTTTTAGGAGACCTTCATTCTTCCAAATTAGAACTCCAATTTGTGAAGTGCTCCAATAACTTTAAATTGCTATGTTCTCTAGATCCAAACCCTAATCTTTCCAAAGTTAAGAGCTTATGAAACTGTTGAAGCCCTTTAATAATTCTGAATTAGATTACAGATACATGACTAGAATTTCAATTTAGTTTTATTTTAAATACTTACTTAGAAAAAACCTAACATGAACCAACCATGTAAATATAAATACATATGATGTCTTCAGTTTCTGATGTTAGCTCTTGGACTTTTAGCAGTATCATGATAAAATCCTTCTGTTTAGCTATTGTGAAGTATTGTCAGGGAAAGCTGGGCTTTGCTTTGAAGTCTTTAGTAGCTTTTTGAAAGGGACACTGTCTTCCATTTGTATCACACACCAGATACATATAGACCTTGGACTACTTGCTGTTTATTAAGCTTTTCTATATATGGCCCACAAAAACCCAGCTGTAGTTATGATTGATAGAACTGGCTGATGATCTGCTGTGCTAGGCTGGGAAAGCCAGAGGCAGCAGCTGATGAGCGTTTGGAGAGCCAGCTGTTTCCCCATTACTTCCTTTGGTCTTGTACATCAGCAAGGATGAACTTTGCAGGTTTGTTTAAGTCCTTACAATGCAAGATTTGGTAGTTTATGTGCCTTATTTCCATTGTCCATCCACAACCTACCCTGAGTTCTGAAGGTCTAATACATAGTGTACCAGTGTTTATGCATAAAAGGAATATTAAGTCAAAGAACACAGTTTTATTCAGATACAGTCTGCTGGATGCTCAGCCCAATTATACATATCTTTTGTGGAAAACCATTGACCTAAAATTTTCTGGACATTTTCAAACCAGAGGTTGGAGCAGCATCCCAACCAAAACCAAAATTTTATGCATATCACCTCTCTAATTCCATACCAAACCATCTGAATGCTCACAGATGTGAGGGAATAACAGTGGATTCTGTATGCATACTTTGTTGCATTGATGTATTGGCTTGTGAATTTGATACATACACACGAAAATATAAAGTCTTTGACATAAATATGTCAAGTTGCTAAAAATTTCGTCCAAATACAAATATGTTTCCATATTCACGCACAAAAAAAACCCCAGATCCGTGAGCTTCTTTATATTTAAAATTAGAACAACACAGGTTTTCTCCAGCCTGCTAAAGAATTAGAGGGGAGCTCAACACTTGACATTGGTTTTTTAAACGAGGGCCACATTTACTGGTACATTTTGTCTTGCAGTGCTCCATTGATGCCAATCACCTTAATCAGCCAGCTAAATTCAGTTCACGCCTGCTGTGCATAACTGAAGAGGTACAAGCAAGCAAAGCAAAGCATGCCAGTGATACTGACTCAATATGTTACCCATAAAATTAACAAGCATTAGGTTTAGAAGCATTACCTTTAAAAATGTGCTAAAGTAAACCCCCAAAGTTGGTAAAATCTCAGCTCAGACTTATAATCTGAATAAGTGATCCAAAAGTAACAAAATATTTTCCTCTTGGAGTACGGGGGGAAGCCCCTTTTTCCCCTTTCAAGCCTAATTTCTAAGGCAGCTGTGAACTGCCTGTGGCTAATTTAAGACTGTGGATGACCAAAAAATAACGTAAAGGCATTTGTTACAATGCCAAAGCCGCTACAGGTTTCTGTTATGAATAAATTCCAATCATATCCATGCATAATGAGAGTGTTTTTAGAGTTTCTCATGGAAAGTTTATGGTCTAGGTCTAATACATGAGAGCAATACAAGTACATGTATTCAGTGAAGCCTCTTTACACAAAAGGTGCTTCCAAAACACTCACAGCTCATCCTGGAAATGGAGATCACTCTGTCCTTTTGCACCACATCTATAAGTAGATAGAATCAATTAGTTCCCAGCTTTTTTAGTTCCACTTCTCTTTCTGGGCAGTGCAGCTTCAGTCTATAACAACATTACTCACATCATCTGCTGCCTTTAAACCAAAGTCTTACACTCAAAGATCATGTTAAAGCTGTGGATTTGACCCAGAGAATCTTCCTGGTGATATCCTGAGCCTGTTGCCATCCTTCTGACCTCTGGAAATAAAGCCAGTGTTTTTATTGTTTTAAACTCTACCAGTCTACTGACCCACCAGTGTGAGTCCCCAGCCCAGCTGCAGGATGGCATTATGCCACCTTCATAGAATCCTAGAATAACAGCTTTTGGTGAAGACCAAGACTGAACACAGCTTTCCAGGTGTGGCTTGACACGTGCTGAGTGGGATAATAACTTCTTTATCTCTGCTGGTGATGCCCTTGTTGATACAACCCAGCATCCTATTGGGTTTCTTTGCCACAGCTGCACACTGTTCACTCATATTGGTCTTCTTGTCCCCCAGGTCCCTTTCCGCAGAGCTTCTCCCCATGTGAATAGATCCCAGTCTGTGCTGCACTCCTGGATTATGTTTTCCCAGGTGCAAGACCTTACACTTGTCCTTGTTGAACTTCATGAGGTTCTTGTTAGCCCAGTCTTCCAGCCTATGCAGGTCTTCCTGCAGGGTGGCTCTCCCTTCTGAGGTGTTCACTTCCCCTCCTATTTTGGTGTCATCGGCAAACTTCTTCAGGGTACACGTCATCCCATCATCCAGATCACTTATGAAGATATTAAATGGTGTTGGGCCCAGTATCAGTCCCTGGGGGACCCCAATTGTGACAGTTTGCCAGTTTCAAAAGGAGCTATTGAGCACCTCGCTCTGGGTGCAGCCTGTCAGCCAGGTCCCCACCCACCACACAGACCACTCATCTGGACCATAATGCAACAGTTTCTCTAGGATGAGGCTGTGGGGAACCATGTCAAAATCCTCGGAGAAATCCCGATAGTGTCCACCGTTCACCCCACATCACCAAGGTGGCAATCAGGTTTGTCAAGCATGATTTTCCCTTCCAGAATCCATGCTTTTCCCAGTCATGTGCTGCATTTGACTTGTGATAGCCCCCGGCAGGATTCGTTCCATACGTTTTCCAGGGACTGAAGTAAAACTGATGGGCCTGTAAAATCCTGAATCCTCCTTTAATCCCTTCTTGTGGATGAGGGTGACATTAACCTTCTTCCAGTCTTCTAGAACATTCTCTAATCTCCATGACTTCCCAAAAATTATGGAGAGTGGCCTCACAACACCGTCAGCCAGCTCTCTTAACACCCTCAGGTGCCTATCATCAGGGCTCATTGATTTGTAAGGGTCAAGATCCTGTAACAGTTCACATACCAACTCTTCCTTCACTGGCGGTGGATCCGTATTTGCATCAACCTGGATTTTTGTTCCCAAGACCTGAGACCCAACAGTGCTGGTAAAGACAGAGGTGAAGGAAGTGTTGAGAACCACTGCCTTTTCAGCATTGTTGGTGACTAATTCACTTCTCCTGTTTAACAGAGGGTGATGTTTCCCTCTGTCTCTACTGTTGCTTATGTACCTGAAGAACCCTTTCTTATAGTTTTTGACATCTCTGGCCAATTTCAATTCAAGCTGAGCTTTTGCTTTTCTAACTGCTTCTCTGAACACCCTGCCAATGCCCTTTAGTTCTCAATGGGTATTCATCTGCTTTTCCATCTTTGGTACACATTTCCTTTGGTTTTGGGCAGACTCAGCAGCTCACAGTTAAGCCAAGGGGGTCTCTTTTTCTGCCTACTTCCCTTACTTTTAAAGGGGATGAACTGGTTTTGTGCTTCCAGGAGAGCATTCTTGAAAAACTCCCAGCACTTGCTAACTCCTTTATCCTCCATGGAAGCTTCCATCGAAATCCCTCCTAGCTGGGTTCAGTTCTGTTTGAACAGAAAACTCTGCTTTAGACACAGAGACCGATGCATTAAGCAGTGTGATATGAGAAATGACATGTAGGCAGTATAGTTATTCCAGGAATTTTATTTTTTTTCCTATATTTTCTAGCCATTGTTTTCCTTACTCCCAGTTACAAAGAGGCGTGTCAAGAAAATTAACAAAAGGAAACAGATGACCAGTGGTAGAAACAAATACTTACAATAATAAAATTTGCTCTTAAAACATTTAAAACTTTTGTTTTTGAAAGTTTGAATAAATTTAAATTTCCTATATATATTTATAGAGCTTAAAGGCAATGAAAAGCATCATATAACTCTTATATTCAGGAATTTTAGGTCTGAAAGGAAAAGACTGATTTCTTTTACCAGTGATTCAAAGTTAGAAAAGAGAGGAATGCCTCTGTTGTGCTTACAACAAAGAGGAAATCACCTAATACACCTAAAAAATTCTTGTCCAGAAATCCATAAGGGGAATCTTCTTATATATTAAGTAAACCTTATGTGAGAATGCTAGAAACCTGTTACATGAGAAATACATGTTGTATTTATTCATAGCATACCATCTGAACATGCTATTCTTGTAACATCTCTTAGTTGTAGACGAAAGGAGGTCAGCTGATTATAGGCTCTCAGCTCACGACACCACGTTCATCTACAGCTAAGAGACTACTTTTATGATTTTTCATATATTGCTTTTAGAAATTACTTCACATGTTAAGAAGGAGAAGGCTGGAAATGAAGGTTGTGCAAATTTTCTTCAAACTTTCAGTCTGCCTTGAATTCCAGACCCTATTGACAGAAATTGATTTTCAAATTTCAGTTAGACTAAAATTCCTGAGGTTTTGGCTGGTTTCATTTTTTTAAACATGAACTGAGTTTCACCTTACTTTTGAAAAGTAGGCCTGCTTCTTGTCAAAACCAAGTGACTGTTCCTTCAAGAAGCCAATCTCAACAGACAAAAGTGGTTGCTTTGTGTTTCAGATTCGGATAAAACACAAAGTCAGGAAAGATTAACCCGGTTCCAGATTTCAATGCAGGGTTTTCAAAGAGTTGTACCAGTAAACCTTCTGTTTGAGAGACAATCTCCATTGCATGTTCACTGGAATTGCACCTGAGTTTGTCCCTAATGCCATCAGATCCCATTAATCTAATTATTGTGTAAAGATCATCCTAAGAACACTGGAAGTGTCCAAGCAATTTTTAAAAAACATGGTCCAAAAGACTCCATCTATAATTAAATAAAATTAAAAGATAATCTGAAAAGTGTGCGAAAATAGTTGTATAATTTAAATTCATTTTCTCTAGTTCAAATTGCCGGTAGCTATGCTGACAATTGTTACTGGATGAGTATCATACTGGTTTGGAACTCTAGTGCCTTATGCTTCTGACCAGTTTTTGATGTAAAAACATACATATTATTTTAGTGCTAGAGGATCTGGAGACCTGGTCCTCACTATTGCAGAATTCTTTATAGTGAGCCCACAACAACAAATTTACAAAAGAATGGTGTTTTAAAAAAGGGGAAGGGAAGGGAAGGGAAGGGAAGGGAAGGAAAAAGGAAAACCCTTGCCACAGTTTGCCAGCAGACCGTCTATAGCTGCTAGGAGGAACTTGAAAGCTAGCTTGAAATATTCTTTGCCAGCTTTGTTCCAGTTGAGCAACCTCATGCATGAGAACTTCATTGAAAAATAGGGAAATTGAAATTAGTGTTACCAAAAACCCCCTATTTCCTAGCCCAGTGGATTAAAGAAAAGGATGATTAGTTGTTTGGGGGGCTTTTCTCTGTTTTTTTCAGAACACAGCTAATTGATGCAATATTAATTAATACAATTTCAACTGCAGCATCTGTGATAGTGAGAAAAGGAAAATACATGTGTATAATTTATGGAATATTAAGTCTATACATTAAAAAAAAAGCTTCAGACAGGCTCTTTCAAGTCGTTAGTCTTAGTAAGTACCCCTGCTTTGTTTCTTCTTGGGAGAATGTTTTTAAAGGTATGTTTTTCTTGGGCTCTTCTTATTTTCTATTTAAAGAATTTATACATTGAAAACTAGTGAAAATACTGGATCTATGACTCCATTGTATCACACACAAGCTTTACTCTATGCCCATAGTGGATTTTGATACCGGAGTCAGTACAAGCAGTTGTGACAATTTAGAGCACATTTTCCTCAGGTGAATAAGGGAAATGGAGTATGCTCAGTCTTCATCAGGGATCTACAGAAAGGGGGGAGAACTAAGTTCCTCAGAATTTGATTCATAACAGTCAGTGAGGTGGATGGATAGACAACTACCTCAGATAGTGGGAAATATTAAAGAAGAATACCTGAAATATTTTCCTTCTTCACTGTTGAGTACCTCAGAGACATGGAGAATTACACACCTCAATGAAGCTGTAATTCTATACTTTCCAGTTGCAGATGGCATCTATGTGTTTATGGACAAATGGCTCGTTGCTTTCATCGAGGAGGATCAGTGAGGCATCTATCCATTACAGTGATTTACATGATGGCCTTTTATATGATGACTTATATGATGGCCTTCAAGATCACTTGCTTTAGAAGCTATAATCCTACCCTCATTTTTTCCCTGAACATCTGGAGCTTTACAAGACCTCTTCTATCTCAGAGAGGAAAGTTTCAACCACAACCTTATTCACTGTTGTTGAAGTTGAGTCATTCTGAAGAAAGAAATGAAACTTCATGGGGCTAAAGGGATCAAATTAAAGAAAGCCTGTTTCTGTAGCCAAATTGATTTCCAAGAGAACATGAGGAGGGGAACATTTTGGATTCTGGACATGTTTGTGTCATGTTTGCATTCTAGGCATTCTTCTGCATCAGCAATTTTGAGATAGCCCTGAAAGCAGGCCAAAGTCCAAGATTGTTCCACGTTGCAAGAAAGGGCTCTATCTGTCTGTCTACAGAAAACCATCATCTACTTTACTTACTGGGTTCATAATTCTTGTGTTCTGTCTATGGCTCATTTCAGCCTGAAGCATGCATAGCGCTTCATGTCTGGAGCCTTGCTTGCACCCTGGTGCTGCAAGGCTCACCGCTCCGGCAGGTGAGATACATGCAGCTCATTCCCTTTAGACAGCACCGACCTGCGGGGTTTCTCTCCCCCTCATAATTCCCATTTATGTTTTAAAACGTTATGTTTTAAAACATTATGTTTTGTGCTAGTGCCAATGCAAGTTCTCAGGGGCACAGCAGGATCCACACCCCCCCCACCCCCCCAAAACTTTATGATCCTTTCTGTCTGCTTTCCCTCCTGCGCTAAGCACAGAAGCAGATCTGCCAGGACTACAACATACATACACTGTGCCTACACAGCAGTTCTGGATTAACCAGGACTCACCCCAGCCAAAAAGCCTTAGATCTGCCACAGCAAGCTGAGGGTGCTGAGCACTCTCCAAGCATGCTCAGCGAACTAAACCGGAGATGCCTAATTATTTACGTTGAATCATAGAATGATTCAGGTGGGAAAACACCCTTGGGATCATCGAGTCCAACCATCTACCTTACTCTACAAAGTTCTCCCCTACACCACATCCCCCAACACCACATCTAAATGACTCTAAACACATCCAGGGATGGTGACTCAACCCCCTCCCTGGGCAGCCTATTCCAGTCTCTGACCACTCTTTCTGTGAAGAATTGTTTCCTGATGTCCATTCTACACCTACCCTGTTGTAGCTTGAAGGCATTCCCTCTTGTTCTATCACTAATTACCTGCGAGAAGAGACTAGCACCAACCTCTCTACAATGTCCTTCCAAGTAGTTGTAGAGAGTGATGAGGTCTCCCCTCAGCCTCCTCTTCTTCAAACTAAACAGTCCCAGCTCCTTCAGTCGCTCTTCATAAGATTTATTCTCCAGGCCCTTCACCAGCTTCATTGCCCTCCTCTGCACTCGCTCCAGCACCTCCATATCTCTCTTGTATTGAGGTGCCCAAAACTGGACACAGTACTCAGGTTTGGCCTCACCAGTGCTAGTCCCACCATGTTTTAATAGGGAAAAAAGGGAAACTTTCTGATGTTCATCTCAGCTCTGTTATAGGAAAGTAGTTCTTTTTGACTAATGCTGAAGCTATCAGTTGGATTACCAGGAAACAGGATCATGATGGAGCCCTGTGTTTATGGACCTGCCTTAAACCAGCATTCAGGAGAGAGGTGTAAAGCATGGGTGATAGGGAGGATTCTTCTTAGATGAAGAAAAAGAAACCTTAGTGGTACAAATACAAATTTTTAAATTACCCTGGGGTCAGCTTACAGAATAAGATGCTTTAGGAAATGATCATTGTGTTGCTAGTATGCAAATCTGTAAAGCTCTTTTATCAGCCTAGGGTGACGGCACCCTGTCCTGGCTGCCTGGCCAAGATTTCAGAGAAAGTATGAGAGTCAAACAGAGCTTGAGTGTTTCCTGTGAGATAGGAGAAAAGCTGTAATTAATCTAATTACTTAATGGACATTTGTAAGCCATTCTTGTAATACCATAGCAAAAGGCATCTCAAGGTCCTTCCTTATTCAACGTATTGTACTAATTCAGAGTACATTCACCTTCCGTACTTGATAATACAGTTTTTCCTGGTTAATAAGGCTCACAGCCACTTCAGAAAGGTGCTGAAACTTTTGATTGCTCTCCGTGAACTGAGACAAAAGGAAGAACCTTCACTTGGGGCTGCTATGGCTAGACTTGTCCCCTGTCAATATGCACTTGAATTATGGTATGGCACCTTGGCATCAGGGAACAGCAGGAGTGGGCAGCTCCACAAGGGAAGGTGAGCTGGGATCTGAGGCTGGTAGCAAGACCTTAGATGAAGGATGCAGTCCCACAGTATGTGAATAAGAACCGAATAGGTAGGGTGAGCCACAGCCCACTGATCACCAGACAGCCTGTAGTGATGTGGCAGGACTAAGATCAGTCTGGAAAGTAAAACAGCAAGAAGAGGTCAGGACTGGCATAGTGCAAGGCCAAGAACACCATCCCTGAAAGTGTTTAAGAGTCCTTTAGATGTGGTGTTGGGGGATATGGTGTAGGGGAGAACTTTGTAGAGTAGGGTTGATGGTTGGACTCGATGATCCCAAGGGTCTTTTCCAACCTGAATCGTTCTATGATTCTGTAACTACAGCATAGCACAGACATGGACCAAGGCAGGGGCCTGAGCTCTGGCACCCCTGAGCCAACGGGTGCCATATGTGCATGGTGGTCCTAGATTCTCACACCTTTTTTCTTATAGCATAGATGTTTTCCAGCAGGATTATAAAAAGTTGCACGCTTCTGGCAGATCAGAAGTGACCCTGAATACAGGAAGCCAATCCTCTGGGAAGTGGTGGGGAAAGTGGTTGCAGATGATGGAGAAAGATGGTTATAGGCTCATCAAGATGATCAGAGCCTGTTGGCAAAATCAGGGCCCTGACTTTTGATAAGAAAATACAACTTTTATAGAAGGTGTCCTTTGTAATTACCAGTCACTTTGGATTTGTTTTTTTTAATTGTTTATACATAATATATTAAAATATTAGTACGTACTTCCTTTGGTCCATAAAGTCTCTATTTAACTCAACAGGCGATGTATGCACAGATCGAGGATAATAAAAAAGCCATAATGTTTTTTGCAGAAATATAAAATGTACAATATAGGGCCTTATCCATCTTTTGGGAGGTAGCTACGGCTTGTCAACTCTAAATAACTTCACAGAGAACATTGTGCCTCACAGGAGGCCATTGTGTAAGAAACTCAGGGGTTGGATCACTGGCCCACTTCACAATTCAGTTTAACAGCCTGAGTTTAACTCCGTGGAGGAAAGAACTTTGCTAATACGGCTTGTACTATTTATTAGTTCTTTTTAAAAATCTCATTGGTTTCCAATATGATGAATACAATGCTTAACAGGGGAACTTTTCTACAGAAAATCAATTTTCTACAATATTATTCTGTCTCTGTACGGAACAATAAAACTGAAAAAATCATCAAAACTATTTCTTATTATCATTGATTTGACTATGGTATGCTTTATAGCTTGGATTTCTCAGTGTGTCAACTAATTAACTTCACAAATTACTAAGAAAATTCCACTGCTTTCAATTGACTGTAATAAACGTATAAAATAGTTTCTTCATCATCTAAAAACGAAATATGGCCTTTTAAATGTTTTAACTTCCCTTTTTTGTGAGTCATGATACTATGGTTTATGTTCTGAATTATGTTCCTGTTGAAGCACTACTCAGGCACTTAAGATAAGCTAAACATTTAAAAACATTTTCAATTTGATTGTAAAATGTATATTCAGATTATAATATCTGTTTCATATAAACATAGAGATTAAGTTTCTTCCCTGGCATGTGGGGAGCCCATCCACTCCAGAGATTAGGCAGTTTTACTTTTTTTGTCTTCACCCTAAATGCCACAGTAATTTCAGCTCCGAAAACAGGTAGTTTGAATACACCCCTGAGTTAATTACCCAAACCCAATATTTCAAAGTCAGGGTAAGTGACTGTACAAATGTCTCCTTCCTCCTCTCCCCAGCACACACACATGACCTCGGGGATTCACACACCTCAGACCTGCTTCACAGCCATCAAAGCTACCTGAAACTCTTCTGCTTACCTCAGCTGGCTTCAGATCTTTTATTTACATTTGCATAACAGTTCTGCTCAGTTCTGAAATCTAATGGGTCACACCTGTACAAATCCTGTGTGTATCCCACAATTAAAAAAATTTAAAAAAATTTATACAGCTCTCTAAGCCACAGTGATAAACTGCCGAGCATTTACCTCATCTCATTCCCAAATTTGTGCTCAACTGCACAAGACGCAGCACAATCCTATTACGGTCATTGGTAGTGGAAGGGACTTCAGCATTTCCAGGAGTGCTCAGCAAGCGCAGCTGCCTTTGGAAGAAGTCACTGGCTTGTAGCACGAGGTGAAGGAGGTCACTCCAGAGATCACTTACCCTGGCCCCTCACCCGATCCCAGCAGACTGTTCTGTAACCTGCTTTTAAAAGCTTGAGATGATGGAGATTCCACGGCTCCCTGAGGCAGAATGATCAAGGCTTTACTGTCCCTGCAGCTGGGAAGTTTTCCCCAGTAGCCCCTGCTTCAATCTAAGCTCAGCACTTTTTTTTTTTCCTGTCTCTGGTGGAAAAGGAGAACAGGACAGCACTTTCTTTTCCTGGCAACCTCTGATTTCCCCAGTGAGGAAACTGTTGTCGTGTTTCCTCTCAGGTTTCCTTTTCCCTCAATTTAATAAGCCAGTTCTTACAGCCTTTCTCACCACTCGCATTTTCTGGATCCTTTATCCCCTTTGTTACTCTTCTGTACACTCTCCAATTGTTTTGCTTTTTCATCAAACATTGTATGTTAAGTTGGACATTGCCCTGATGCCTGGTTTTAGTAGAGCGGGAGGATTAAACTAACCAAAATACTCTCTAGACACAGTTATACTTCTTTTTTTCATTTGGCTTGCACAGGAAGGGGAATATTTAATGTCTTAAATTTCTTAGGACACTAAGTGGAATAGTAAATACTAATTATAAACATCAGATCTCAGACTTTGTCAACCCTATATAACCAAATGCCAGGTATTTAGCTAGGTCTGCTTTGACATCATAAGATCCCGGTAACCCAGTTTAGGCTGCCCTTGGTTGTCCTTCAGGAGTTAATTTCTTTTGCGTATCCTCCAACCGTCCTGTCTGTTGGAAGCTTGAATTTACACATCTGTCAGGCAGATGAGTTTGAAATCTGTGTAGTTTGCTATTTTTTGTGTTAGTCTTGAATTAAAATAGCTACTACCTTATGACACAGAAGAGAAGGTGGGAAGGAATAGATCTTTTCTGAGCTTTAAGTATTTAGAAAATGTTATAGGAAGTGAGTGCAAAAATGATCCTGCTTTCATATGTTGTAAGGGTTGACTCATAAGCTGATGAAGGTGGTTGAGAAATATGATCAAACAATGTTTTAGTGACCTATTAATCTAATGAGATTCCAAAGAGGAGCTGCAGAGATGAAAGACTAGCTGGAAAAAGGAGCAATTGTGGTTTATAGTGAATACAAAATGAAATACTGTATGTGGATGTAACTTCATCACTTGAGTCATAAAAATATACATATTCTGTTTGCATGAGCTTTTCATAAAATCCTCTTACGATGTAGTGAGGAATTTGCTTTTCCAAAAGAAAGCTTTGGTAATTGTATATGCTGTCCCTTCTTTTGTACAACGACCTCCCTTCATTTACCCCAAAAAAATAAAAAGGACAAAACAATTATTCTAGTCCTCCAGCATATAAAGCATGCTGCACATTCATGAAAGGACCCAAGACTGGTAAAAGGAAAAATGCAGGAATTAAAAGATAACTGGAGGTCTCTTCCCTTCATTGATATGATGACTTACATCTCATGGAAGGCAGAGCTGACAGTGCATGCCTTTATGGCAGTGTTTGTTATGTTGCCTCATGGACACAGAGACATCCAGAAACACCTTGACAAAAATTTGATGTGACCTTTGTAGTTTCTGGCAGCAATTTCACAGGAAATCTATAAACACGAGTACAGATAAAGAAGCAGACTTGTGGGCTGTTTACATTAGCAAATACTCAGATAATTTTTTATAGCAATTCTATAATGCTGTCCACAGGATTAGCAACCACCAACCAGGTTGCTAATGTCATTTGGCAAATCCACAGTTTTATATACGCAGTAGTATTAGAACCAGATCCTTCAAGGACTTACATATGTAAAGATGGAACTATCTACATTATAACATTGCATACACAACTGTGTGTGCGTGCGTGCGTGTGTGTGTGTGTGTTCGAAATCTCAGTGTGCTCAAAATCTGTATGAACAGTCATGTGTCCTGTATATCAAGGTTTCCTTTGACAGTTTAAGGAACAAAAATACTATGCAAATAATTTAATTTCAAGAGCAAAAGACAAGATTTAATGGCAGACTCTTTTTTGAAGCACCAGTGAAGTCTAGCCTTGCAGCTTTTTTTTTGACTCTACATTTATTTCTAAGGTAATTTTTACAAAGTTGATAACAAGTCTCCATCAGTTTATGTTTAAATCAGAAATTAATTGTTTTGAGGAAAGTGTTGTGCTTATGAACACATGTTTTTTCCATGACTTGAAAAAAATTCCTATTTACATAGTTTTGTTATTTTTTCTAATTAACTTTTAAAAGTCCTCTTTAATATTTGTTTTTCTGCTGGAAGAAATCTACCAAAGAATATATTGGGTTGGGGAAAGAAAGCCACATATCTCTATAGCTGATTCTAGAAATTGTCTTACCTCATGGAGACAGAACTGTTTCCTGCCTGGCTTTTCTCTGTGTGTGAACATTTGGTTGGTTGGTTGTTTTTTTTCCAGTGGACCTGGTGCTTTTTTAAATTTTTTTAAGGGGGCAGGGAAATCAAATATGTTAAGATGTTACATTCATTACTGAAAATACTAAAATAAGGGGCATCCATAGCTCTTTTTAAATGTTTCCTAATGTAGTGGATTAATCAATATGTCTTTCTGTAACATAAGCTTGTAGTGCAATCACAAGCAAAAATCTGTATTAACCCTGTTTATCATAAAACCCAAAAGGTATTCTTCATGTCCCAGGCAATTTTTCCTCATATTCTTATCCCATTCCTCAGTTTTGCCATCACACTTCGGAGGAACCACAGTCACTATAGGCTTGACCAGAACATATTACCACCATGCAGATGGTGCTGGATTTGCCCTTCATTCATGGAGCAGATGCTCCCATGCATCATTGTTAAATAAGGGTAAAATATTTGAAAACCTGTTAATTTGCAGGGGGAGGTACATAAATACGCTGAAAACAGAAATCACAAAGATGTTATGGGAAAGTTTATGGAACCTTTAATTAAAGAGCCATCTGCCTTGTACTTGTTGGACAAAATATACACAGAAGCATTACCCGAGCTTCCCTTTTTCCTGACACCCATTGCAAGTACCGCAGAGATTCTTTTTCTCCTGGCTGCTCCAGTATCCTGGGGTCCTTCTTGAACTGCATCCCTGTCCTTGTATCCTCAGCAATGCGCTGTCAATAAATCCTCCTTTTATGCCACACTTCTCACTTTTACACCATGAGTAGCACAAGGGCAGCTGCATCAATAGTATTTTCTCTCAAACGTCAGTGTCCATTTTTCTAGCAGTTACTTCCATGGAACTCTCCTGCTTCAACAGTTTCACATGGGCAGTGAAATGTTTCATGAGTTTCAGGTGTTTTCACTCAAGGAAGAGCTACAGTGGAAAGTGCTGCAGAATGGTCTCTCTTCTAATCTGCTGTCTTCTGCCAGGACTTGTACTGGGATTTATCCCAATAAACATATCTTTCCCAAAGACATTGACCAGTAATGACTGACTGTGCAACAATGTCAACATGAACTTTGCTTAACAAAGAAACATTTTTTTGCAACTGCTAGCAAATATTTAATTGCCTATTGGTGTTGTCAACAAACAAATAAAGAGGAATCTTCTCCTGGATATTCAACACAAGTAGTACTCTTAACCTTGTACAGGTACTCTGGACTTCAAGTGACTTTTCTTGGGAACTGTAGTATTTGAGAAACGTCAAGCCAAATAGTTCTAAATCGTGGACACTACAAGATGTATTATCAGTCATTTTTCTTTTGGAAATTGTAGGGGAGGGGCTGATGAAGGGAATTACGTTATATGTACATAGGGACCTTTAAAACTTGTTTTGATAGAAAGGTATGTTTCTGTGATTATGAATATTATTTGCATTTGAGTTGGAATTGATTTCTAATTCTAAGTGTTGCAAAAAGATACTCAATTAACATAAACATGTTTACAGTGTTTTATTGGATGTAGTATGAATTTATTCATGAATTATAATTTATGTTATTAATACAAAGTATACTGATACTATAATCATAAATCATTTGGATGACTAATCAATTCAGGAAGAAAGATCTTCCATAGCCCAAGTTACAATATAGAATGTATAGTCTTTAAATTTTTTAAAGATTGTTATGATTTAAAGGACAGAAGGATCTGCTCTGATTATCTCATACAGCAGCATGGAATTTCACCATCTGGCATATGTGACCAGTGATCCTTACTTACTTTAAAGGCCTGTTTTGGAGCTGAATTCGTTGATATTTTGTGTTACTGAGGTGGAAAGAGCTGTGATTTCTCAAGGAAGTTGAGCATGTGACTACCTTTGAGTGTAAGAATTAATCTGCTGAAGTCACTGGCATAGGAAGTAATAGACATATTTAAATATTATGCTGAATCATGGTCTTAAGAGAAGCAATGGATTATGACTTTTTTTTATTCCATTTCCGACACTAAAAATCTGAATTTTGAAAGAATTTTGTTACAGAGAGAAAATCATTCCAGAGTTAAAATTCCCAAAGTTAAAAAAAACCCCTAAACTTTGAAGGAAATCAGTTCACTAGAAGTGGAATTAATTCTGTTTAAAAATTAAAGTACTGGTACCAGTATTGCTATAACTCTTTTGTAGGAATCTGTAAGAAATTCCAATATGCATTGTACTACATACTGGTATTAACTAACATATCATTGAAAATGAAGGATGGCTTAATTCAACTAATGCTGCAATCACTTTAATTGATTTTATGTGAGACGGTCTGACAGATAAAAAGACATTAGACAGTAAAACACAACCATAAGAAACGTTGCAGCTGAGGCCATTGTTTCTGTATTTCTGACCTTGAGTGTTTCATTCCTCCATTTTCCCACAAGTGCTGACATCCTTGCATGAATTTATACCATATAGCCTTTAGAATAAGTTAGACTCTTTAAAATATTCACTACACATCCACCTGTAAAACTAGATATCTTACTCATTGAAAGCATACGGCAAAAAAAAGCAATAAAAACTTTCTAAAGTAAACTAAAAATTATTTTCTGTTCCTATGAAATAACTCCTCCATAAATTTTCTTTAAAATATCATGACTTCAGAGTTCGATAGCTGACAGCCCTGCAGGGTTAGAAGCAAGGTCTGTGTGTCCAACTGGAAAGCTGAGAATTTGTCCCTTTACAAGTTATTGCCTCTAGCCCTACAGGGCTACGAGGTGTTGGACTTAAAAGCAGTGACATTTTTAAATACAGAATAGATATTACTGGCTTGGGATTAAAACTTGACCATTCCAAGGGTCAGGAGGTATAATTTTATATACAGAAAGGCAACATTGTGAAGAAAAGAAGCAAATATTTTCCTAAATGCTGAGCAGTTAAGATAATGTACAGACTAAAAGGTGTGAAGCCATCGTTAAGGTGAATCTAAAAGTAGACCTTATGAAGTGTATCAAAATCAGATGAGGTACAATAACAAGTATCACCACTGCAAAACCTATTATCTATGTCTACTGTATATATATACACACATACACATATTCTATCTATCTTAATACAACACTGTGAAATGTTTCAGGATGTGAGTACACTTGTGAAATCCCAATTCTGAATAAGAAAATCTCTCTCACATCATATAAAACGTTAATGCAAAGTAATAAAGATTTAATTCTATTCAATGTCCACTTATGTGGTGCCAAGAAATTAAATTTGTAAATTTAGGATGTCATAGTACCTCAACATCATACCTGAGGCTCAGCTATGATACTGCTGCCTCAGCAGTATGTTTGGGGTTTAATATGCATATGCAGTGTGGAACAACCAGCAAACTGAGATGTGATTAAATTGAAAGCAAAATCTTGAGACCAAGAGTAATAGTTAAAAGTATAAGCTGGTCTGAACAGGCAAAAGATTAGTCTAGCCCCAGCATCCTGCCTGCCACGGTGGCTGTTAACAGATGCCTAGAGGAGTGCTTCAGAACAAGGTACTCATTCAGGAGAAACTCCCCTGGTATGCCTTCCAAATTACAACCGGTTTGTGATGAACAGTCAGATTTTTTTTATCTTTGTGTGCTGTAGCCTTAAAAGATTTTTTTGTCTGTGAACTTATCTAATCACTCTTTCAGTTTACATAATCTTCTGTCATTTATAACCTCCTGTGGCAATGATTTCTGCAGTTTAGCTACGCCCTGTGGGAAAAAAATATCTCCTATTGTTTGTTTTGAATATACAGCCTAATAATTTCATTTAATGCCCCTGGATCTGGTATTACAGGGAGTTACAAGCAATCATTTCTGGTTCATTTTCACCGTGCACTCTTAACAGACCTTTATCAGATCTCCCTTGACCATCTCTTACCCAGACCGGGCAAGAGTCTACCTTATGGAAGCTTTCTCATATGTTCTGTCACCTCTTCACCTTTCCCTATAGCTTTCCTAATTCCACTAGATCTGTTTGAATTAGGAAGAGAACAGAACCACATACTGTGTCCAAAATGTGGGCATACTGTAGCCTTTTTTAGAGTCATATTTTCTGTTTTGCTATTTCCAAACCCCTGCTGAAAACTAATATAACTGAAGAACACATCATGTGCTTGTCATGCTCTAGCATCTTTGAATTAAAATGCACACACAAGTTTTCTACAATGCATAGTCAATAAAAAGTTGTTTGCCTACACGTAATTTCAGATATGATTTAACTGTCAGAGAGATCAGAATACAGTGCCAGGTTCTGATGTGACTTATACTGAAAATACTCCACTGAAGTTGTCAGGTCCATTCAATACAGAGCATGCACTGACATGAAGTGGATTCATGACATTCCCTGAATAGTATACGTGCACAGACAGTGATTGCAATTGCACTCATACAATCATAGAATGTGTTGGGTTGGAAGGGATCTTTAAAGGTCACCTAGTCCAACCCCCCTGCAGTAAGCAGGGACATCTTTTACTACATCAGATTTCTCAGAGACTCATCAAGCCTAACCTAGAATGTCTCCAGGGATGGGGCCTTCAGAACCTCTCTGGGCAACCTGTCCTGGTGTCTCACCACCCTCATTGCAAAGAACTTCTTCCTAATGTCTAATCTAAACCTACCCTGCTCTAGTTTAAAACCATTGCCCCTCATCCTTTTGCTACATGCCCTTTGCTACCTGCTATAGTCCCTCCCCAGCTTTCTTGTAGGCCCCCTTCAGGTACTGGAAGGCTGCTATAAGGTCTACCTGGAGCCGCCTTCAGGCTGAACTACCCCAACTCTCTCAGCTTGTCCTCATAGGAGAGGTGCTCCCGCCCTCTGAATATCCTCATGGCCCTCCTCTGGACCTGCCCCATCAGGTCCACATCATTCTTGTGGTGAGGACTATAGATCTGGACACAGTACTCCACATGGGATCTCACAAGACCAGAGTAGACAGGAAGACTCACCTCCCTGGATCTGCTGGCCATGCTTCTTTTGATGCAACCCAGGATGCAGTTGGCCTTCTGGGTTGCAAGTGCACATTGTTGGCTCATGTCCAGCTTTTCATCCACCAATACCTCTAAGTCCTTTTCCACAGGACTGCTCTCTATCACAGCATCCCCCAGCCTGTACTGATAACGAGGATTGTCCCAACCCATGTGCAGAACCTTGTTGTACTTGGGCTTGTAGAAGTTCATGAGGTTTGCATGGGCCCACTTCTCTAGCTTGTCCAGATCCCTCTGGATGACATCCCGACCCTCTGGCATGCTGACCGCACCACTCAACTTGGTGTCCTCATCATGTAATTTCTAGGAGATATATTCTAGCTAACACGCTTCATGTACTAAGTAGTCTGTATATAATTCAGATCAAGTAGTGTAATCTAAATTAATTGTATTCTTTATTTATTGCACTTTCAAAGCATCAAGTAGCATGAGAACATAACAGAATACAAATTGCTTTGAAGTGTAAGAAGATGCTGTAGCACTTTCTACTTGTAACGCTATGTTGCAAGGGAAGGCACTTGAAGGGAAAAGCATTTCAGATTTGGAGTTTTCAACTAAAGCATGCCACATCTGTGTGACACATCACAGACATGTGGTGTGATGTTTTTAGATATGTATACTTTCAATATTCAGTATGATACAGTGCTGTAAGTATCAAAAATAGTGTATGAGACCTCCATATAGAAACAGAAGGAAATAAATATAGGACTGTATTTGGTTGCATTTTCTTTTTAGCCTAGAAGTAATTTACCTTCACATTTTTTTGTGTTCTTGAGTCCTAGGGCTACCTCTAAGTTTTCCTGTGCCTCATGTTGAGATGCAGGATGATGCCGTCTGTCTCTGTTTTAAGGCTTTCAGCTGAAAGGTGCTATGTAATTTGGTTAGACCATTAGTGTAACATTGATTATTTTGGAACACCTTTTCAGTCATTTTCTACTGAAGGCTGAAGAGTACAACTTTGCCACTCCACAGAAGACAAGCCCATTATTACAACCCCTGCACCATTGGGAATTCTTGTCTTGTTTCCTACAAGGAAGCCACACACAAACAAACAATATTCTCAGGAGACGGAAGAAAGTAGATAGGCTAGTAAGCTTTTCTCATTCGCCCAGATGAACTTTTTTGGCATCCGGTTAAGGCACATACTCCCCGACACCTCCTCTGCCCCATTTTTTTTTTTGGACTTATCCAATCTCTTAACCCATTTATTTAGCTTTTAATGCCAGCAGTCACATTTGTCTAAACACACAATGTAGTTGACAACTGACACATGACTAGCTGAAATGGATATACCAGAGGAGAAAGAGGACTTGCATCCTGTATTGCTACTGTTAAGTGCAGTAATTTTTTCTGGGACTTCCAGATATATTGTTATTACAAATGCAAATTGTTGCATTGTGGATACATCAGACACATTGCACATATGCAGATCAAATTCAGAGCACGTCCACAGAATCCACTGGACTTTGAGCACCACAGTGGCCTCCTCTGCAACACGTGCCCTGACACTACTGAGTCAGCACTATCCCTGGTACATGGTACAGTGCAGACCCTCATTCTTTTCCCAGCATTTTCCAGATAAAATATGAAAACATCTGTTTTCATGTGTTGTGATGCAGTGCAATGCACACCTCGTTCTTCTAGCCTCTGTACTCAGCACTCCCAGCAAAAACCACAGTGAAACAGTTTAGTGTTATCTCTGAAGATTATCATTATCAGCTGACTTTCTTTTAGGCACCACTACTGTTACACACATGTGAAGTGGTGTTGAAAAGTGTGTCAGTTAGGTGCAATTGCTTTATTGGGCAGCTGATCAATAAATACAGCCACAGAGAAAGATTCAGATGAGCAATACTCACATAACTGCATTCCAAAGTGGCCACATTCAAACTGTTTTGAGTCTGGAAGTTGAGCAGACACATTAATAAGTCCTAAGGTAATAAGCCTTACTGAAAGGCAAGAACACCAGGGCTAAGATGCAGGACTTAGAAAAGTCTAAAATATAAATTAAGGAGGTGTCTTTTATGTCTTCTTTTTCTTTTAACTTGAAAGCCTCTATTTCCTAAATCGGTACTTGACTTTATTTGGCTTTATAGTCACAATGATTTTCCCACATCTTAAAAAAAAAGTATTAAGACAAAAATATGCATTACTTTATATATGTCATATAATTTAGCTCTTCGAATTATCGACTTTTCAATGTACAGCTTATATCTATCAGCTTTAGCAACATCTGGGTTGTTTAGTTTTTGTTTTCAATGAGATCATAAACAATGCTGTAAGAAAGCTTTGTGTTTAGCTATATAGCATACGTTTGCTATCAGCTAGGCATATACGAAGTCACTGCATCTCAACTGCTTGCACAGATGTGTCGCATTGCCCCATTTTAATAAAGTATTGATCAAGTTTGCTGATGACACAAAACTGGGACTGGTGGCTGACACACCAGAAGGCTGTGCCACCATCCAGTGAGACCTGGACAGGCTGGAGAGTTGGGCAGAGAGGAACCTGATGAAATTCAACAGAGGCAAGTGCAGGGTGCTGCACCTGGGGAGGAATAATCCCCTGCACCAGGACAGGTTGGGGGCTCACCTGCTGGAGAGCATCTCTGAGGAGAAAGACCTAGGAGTCCTGGTGGACTCACTCCTGGTGGACTCCAGAATGACCATGTCAATGTGGTGTGGGGCAATGTGCCCTTGTGGCCAAGAAGGCCAATGGCATCCTGGGGTGCATCAAGAAGAGTGTGGCCAGCAGGTCAAGGGAGATCATCCTCCCCCTCTACTCTGCCCTGGGGAGGCCCCATCTGGAGCACTGGGTCCAGTTCTGGACTCCCCAGTTCCAGAAGGACAAGGAACTGCTGGAGAGGGCTACAAAGACGATTAGGGGCCTGGAGCACCTCCCTTACGAGGAGAGGCTGAGGGACTTGGTTTTTTTTAGTCTGGAGAAGACTAAAGGGGGACCCGATCAATGCCACTTAAAGGGTGGGTGTCAGGAGGATGGGGCCGGTCTTTTTTCAGTGGTGCCCAGGGATAGGACAAGAGGACATGGGAACAAACTTGAACATAAGACGTTCCATCTAAACATGAGGAGGAATTTCTTTCCGGTGAGGGTGGCAGAGCACTGGAACAGGCTGCCCAGAGAGGTGGTGGAGTCTCCTTCTCTGGGGACGTTCAAAACGTACCTGGACAAGTTCCTGTGCAACTTGTTCTAGGTGGACCTGCTTTGGCAGGGGGTTGGACTAGATGATCTCCAGAGGTCCCTTCCAACCCCATATCATTCTGTGTTTCTGTGACTATATGCGATAGGCAGATACCTGCCACTATAGGTACCTTAGCGGGTTTTATCAGACACCCTTTCCAGACACCATACAACTCTGGAGAATCCTAAATCCAGAGATTCTTATGCATTTTATGTTGTTGCTTGGCAACCAAGTCATAATTCTAATAAGCTCAGAAGAACCTCAGCATTAACTGTCATCAAGATATGTAAACAGGTCTCTCTCTGTCATTCTTAACTGTGGCCTTGACTCAGCAGTAGATTGGCTGCTACATAAAACATGGACATCATGTGTATGAAGACATTATCCTATAGTTCTTTTGTCCAGTAGTTCAATGGTTAGAAAATTCACCCAGGACATGAGAGACTTACTAAAGGTGAGGTCTCATCTGTGCTTGCAAAAATCAGAACCTTTTTAGAAGGAATGACCAGATCTCCAGGCTGTAGGGCATTTTGGAACAAGGAAACTTTTCTAATTCCTTCCATTCACTGTTAGTCCTAATCTCTCATATTATAACTAAATATTGATTGTCTGAAAGACAAAGATTACTCACTTTCAGAATTTGTGGTTAACTGAATTTGTAGAATTTGTTAGAGATTGTAGCTTTCACTGAAGAAAAGATATCCAACCTAAAATGCTAAGCATTGGTCACTACAAACACTTTGCCTTCTTAAACTAGCTAATTATTATGTGCTCGATCTCAGTCAAGAGCCAATAGTCGATATATGCCCTCATCCTATTGAGATATTTGTATCAAATCGGGTTTTCATGTGCAGTCTGGTAACCAATAAAAGATCTGGTGCAGGTTCAGTCAGGTTGCACTCTGACTCACCAAAGAGAGAATAGGGAGATAAGCATTACTCATATTGAAACGGTTGTTAACTGGCCAGTCCAGTACACAAGATAACATCTGATCTAACTAAGAGACTCTCTAAGGAAAAAAACAAACCCAAACTTAGAGGGATGGGCAGACTATCTCCCAAATAAGAAAGAAATCAATCTATTTGAGGAAAAACAGATTAGTTCTGTTTAGACTCCTAGGAAGGACTTACAGAAGAGGATTGGTTATAAAAAGCAAGGATCTTACACAAGGAAAAGGACATAGCCTGAGGCCTAATGTATACAGAAAATAGAACTCTTTATAAACTGAATGTTTAGGAAGTCTTGCAGAATAACAGCTGAATAAAAGGGGAAAGATACTGCTGACGTAGCCCCTGTGTCAGTAGAGCAGACGTCAGTTGTATTTCATTTCTTTGTTTGTGTCTTACAAACATTTGTAACTGTGTCTGATTTTTTGTTTGTTTGTTTTATCTCAGCCTGGCTTGAGTTAAGTTTATTTTCCAAGTGTAAGAGGACAGGAAAAAAAATATTTCTTTCTTTCTTTAAAAATGAACACCGAGATAACTTAGCTCTGGTTGTCTCCACTTGCCATGGCTCCACAGCCTGTTCTTCAGAGAACCCAACAGGTACCAGTTGCAGGATACACCGTAGGATTGTGCAGGAGCAGCAAGTGGTATCACAAGGTCCAGGGGAGGAGAAGCTGATAACCAGGAGGGTTCTTAGTCATGTTCCTGAGGTATGAAGGAACATATGTGAAGCCTGAGGTTCTTCAGAGACAGGACAGACTTCTGAGTCCCTAATCTTTTCTAGCTCCTGGCAAAATACAATTTACAAGGATCCTTTTTCTGCTAGGAATCCCTGTGAATAATAGTAGAGTGTGAAAGATTTCACAAGTTGATTGTTGGGGAAACACTACGTGGCAAATTTTCCATTGATCACCATAAATCTACATAAATATTTGTAGTCTGAACAAACCAATATAAAAGGTTTTACTGATTTTGGGGGCAGTGAAAGCTAATAAAATATTGGTTGAATGCTATTTTTTCCTACAAAATATCTGATAGTTATCCTATAGAATTAACTTGGTTGAAATTAATCATAGAATGGTTTGGGTTGGAAGGGACCTTAAAGATCCTCTAGTTCCAACCCCCCTGCCGTGGGCAGGGACACCCAAAATGATACTAAATTCACTACTGCAATCTTTGAGAATATACATTTTAATGTAACAAGTGTCTATATGACTTCGCCCCAAGAAACTAAATATGTCATACAGCAACTTAAATGAAGAGCATAAACATATGCACAGTTAAGTAATGCATGCTTGCAAAATGTAACATGATCCTTGATGTTTTGGTCATTTGGGATTATCAGGTATATCTCCCTTCAACAGTGAACAAACAGCAAAACTGTATTGAAGTGCAAGGAAAAATTAGCATACAGGCTGCTACTAAATAAATGGGACCTCATTGGGAAGGAAGGGAGACAGCAATTCACTGTAGAATTTGTAGTAGCGTTGACCAGTTTGTTTCAATTATTATTGGGTTTATGAAAATAAGAAATATCCATCTGTTGCTTCCTGTAATTTCTAGGAAATTATAATCTCGGGAAAAGATATCCTGGAAGGGTAGTGTGGCCTCTTCTGTGCTCCATTCCTTCTGGAGGTCCATGGGGAAAGAAGTCATAGTTCTAATAAATCGTTATCATGTACCTACATTCTTTGCCAGCATGTACATAGCAGGAACTCCCAATACTTAATCCTATGTTACTTTCTATGAGGGCATCTAAAGGATCAGACAGAGATGAAGCTATGGAGGGTGATTGTTTTCCCTCAATTTTTTTTTTTTTTTTTTTTTTTTTTACGCCCCAGTACTCATGCTCTTAGGAGACTTTCTCTATAATCTTGGGAAAGAGGGGAGAATGCTTTTACTCGAATGTCCATCCATTACACTCCTTAAAATATAGAAATAGAGCTGAATGAGTGTAGTTTGTCTGAAGTTATTAAAAAAACATGAATGGATTCTATGATTCCAATAATGATGTCTGTGTTATGGCAGTAGTACAGAGTACCAGTAATCAAGAACTATGCAGTAGAAGGCAGGAAGCTCCTAGTATTTGTTTCATCCTGGTTCTATCATATCAGCCCTTTAGAATTTCTTTTCCTTTTCCACTTTGACACACTTGCAGTATGCTAATGACAGGGCAACTGTTGATTACAGCACAGCTTATGCCCTCTGCACACTAGATTATGCCCTAAACTGCATGGACAGGAAGGTTATAAAGAGTTAATACTCACTTCCATAGCTCCCCTTTTATGAATCATTTGTATATACTAGTCAAACTGATAACTAAGGCAATTTTTGATTTTCCCTCGGACTTTTCTATGACTTGTACATTATTGGAAAGTTAATGTAACAACATATGCTTATAACTACAATGGCTGTTTTTTAGTATCTCATCTGGTTTAAATCACATTGGAATAAAACTTGGTTTCCAGCCCAGATGCACATTTGTTTTACAAAAAAATTATTCAAATAGGATACATTTTTGATATAAATATCAGCAAGAAAATTAATTTTTCAAGGATTTCTACTTTCTTTGTCAAAATAATAAATTCACAAGTATGTCATTGAGGAAATATAAACAATTCAATGCCTGAATTGGAAAAGTGGCCTTATATTTTAGGAAAATGAACTCCTCATAGCATTCTGGTTGGAAAACCAATTCCAACATATTCATCACCCAGCTTTTTCTTCTAATATCACCCAAATTCAGACATCTTTTTGGGACATTTGCAGTATTTTAGACATGTAGTCATAAGGCATTTCTTTTTATCCATTCTATTTTTTTTTTTTATTTCCATTTCATGTATTAGTTTTTCTAAATTGTGTGAGAGGAAAAAAAGCCCCAAGTCATAATGACATAATGTGAATCATATTAGCAATTTCAGGGTAAACAATACTTTGGTAGCTATAGTTTTATATGTGAGATTATTAAGCAGAGTGCGTTTGCATTCACCTTTTCTTTGTGGAGGTTTTTTTTTCCCTTGTGTGGTTTGTTTGGGTTTTATTTTTGTTGGTTTGTTGGTTTTTTTTCACTTTAGGAAAAACTGGAGATAAACCAGATGTTGCCATATACTACTAGTAGGGATAATATTGATCACAGTAGAAATTGTGCACATTAAGATTTAGCTCATGTCTCGGACATATGGACACGCACAACTGAAAGGAGACTCCTGCAGTTGATCCTTCCCTATGGCTGCCATGGGATTTTGTAAAGAAGGTGTAAAGAAGGAAGCAGGTGTTGGAAGGTCTTTATCTTCATTAATGTGCCAGCCAGCACATCTGAACAGGCACAATGATGCACATAATCTGCTACTCATAAAGGCCATGAGTTTATTTCCTGTCTTTTGCTAGGCTAAAATATTCTTATGTTCACATTTTCCCTGTGCTTCTCATCATTATATGTCATTGTTTACTGAGAACAGAGTTGGAATACCAAAGTCTGTCCTAAAGGAAAAACAGCACATAGTTGAACAGAAAAAAAATGCAAAAGAAAAGTAAATAATGTACACACCCTAGAAGTAGGGAGAATTAAAATTATCTCAGGAGAAATAATACTATAATTTCTTAATTTCTGTGTAGTTCGCTGTTATTTATGTAATGTAACTTAATGGTCAAAAAGGTTTCTCATCTTAGTTTAATCACAGATATCAACCATCAAAGAAATTACTAAAGTAAGCTACTGTCTTATATGCATAGCCTAAATGTTAACTCTTTGTTCATGATGATCAAAACACAGGTAACTGCTTGGGTCACTAGTTGCCAGTATAAAGAAAATAGTTAACAGTATTGCTAACTTCCTTTTTCTCTGTCACAGCATCTCCCTCCAACAAAAAAAAAAAAATCTTTCATTTGAAAAAGATTCTTCAAAATAAAGTAATAAGGTAGAGAGTGTACATTATGAGGTGAAGTCCTTTACTAAGTGAGTGGCTTTGACAGCAATGTCATAGCTGATTTTTTTTCATCAATATATTAAAGTAGACAAAACCATGCAATTAGTAAGATGTATATTATTAATTTTAACAAAATATGTCAGTAATAAGTGGTAAACCAAGCGATGAGACCAGGGAAAATACCGCAACATAACCACTAGCGTATCAAATGTGGCTTAAACGTCGGTCTGTGTCAGATTGGCAGTTGTGTTTGTGGTTTTATTTATTCTACAAAAATACCCCAATCCTACAAACTACATTTCCATTTCAATATCTGAGACAGTCATTGGTTTTGGTAATGAGCAACACTTACATATCTTGCAATATTCCGTAATACATTATTAAAGAGTGAAAATCACTTTATTTCTGCTATATTTTTCATCATGATTAAAATACCTTTCTGTATATCATTCGGCCATCATATTCATTGCATTCCCAATTCTTGATTAGAACTAAGAATTTTACATTAAACTCTGCAAGGGTTTTGAAAAGGGACTCCAGCATTCCTCTAACTGTAAGACTGATCTGCAGACACACTCATAGTTAGATGTTGGAACTGAGGTTTTTTTGGTGTTTATGCCATATTAGCCACAGATCCACATGCCCAAATTACATCCTACTTAGACTTTTTCCCCTACTTCCCTGCTTCCCCTGATTTTTTCCCTGCCTCAGCTGCAGGATGACACAGGATCTGCAATGGTGAATCTATGCTTCTTGGGAATTCCTTTCCTTATATCATGGGAATTCTGCCAGGTTGATTAAATCATCTGTAGCTCAGTGGAACAGTACAAAATTGCCAACAATGGGCATGAACCTGCATCTATATTTGCTACATATATTCAATTTGATAATTTTCCTTGATATAAATCGAACATGTGTTGTTAGTACCTGTCACTTCTTTATAGCTTTCTGCATAATAAGAAAGATCCACAGGAATAATAGGCGCCCTCTTGCATATTCATATGGTAACCCTAAACATTAGACGCATAGTTAAAAAAAACAGACCAAAAAGGAATGGAACTTTGAAATATGGGATAGATTCTTATTGACCCAGAAGAGTTGTATTATAAAGAGGGAGAGATCATAGATGGAGGACTTCATAAAAAGTGTGACATTGAGATGTACTAAATGAAATAAATGCGTTTTGACTCCATACTTCCATTCCTTATTTACTTTATAGCTAAAACCAAATACTGATTTTATGTTAGCAAGTCAAAATGTCTGGCATCTCCGAGCGAGTTAGTAATCATACATCTACTGTTCTACAGGCATGAGCAACATGCAACAATTTGCAGTTACACTTTTCTTCTGGATTCTGCTCATTATTCCTTCTCCTTCATGGACTTAGTATAACACCCTGCACAGCTTCTGTCAGCCACAGGCTACAAACATATTTATTAATGAGGTGATTTTTATTTTTTTTTAACTGGTTAGAAGAGAAAGATAGACCGTATTTAATCACTGAATTTTCATCTGTTACATATTCAAATATAATGCTGGTAGTCAAGAAATTGAAGCGTATAACTGAAAAAATGAACGAGAAGTAAAAAGTGCCCATATTAGACTGATTCTACTCCTGCCGTGTTGATGGATGTCTCATTGTGAAATTCAATTAGAGCACTTTCTTCATTTTGGAGTGTTTTTGGAAACTGGAATTTTCAATAGTATCCAAGAAGTTTTGCAGAACGGGCAGTGTATTCGTAATACCTGGAGATAGAGTCCAACAGTGAACTGCTCCTCTAATGTGTGACTGGAATTTTGTATTTGCACGAGCAGCTTGAAGAAGAGAACGCGTCCCTCTAAACCTGGTGGACAGCCCATGATTTATACTAATATAACATAATTATAAATGGAACAGATGTTTTGTTTTAAATTAAAGTGTGTCTGTGGTTGTCTACCTTCTATAATTAGGACTTGTCTAACTGTGCATTGGACACCATCTGCAAGGATTTAGCGCTAGCTGTATGTATTGGGCATGCACTGCTTTTCAGCATAGGGTGAATTCAATATATTAAATCTTATCCTCAGGATGAATAATACCATCCTTTTGTTTTAAAACATGTCAATTTTTCTTCATTTATCATTCCTTAATATTTAATCAGCACAGATAAATGCATTTCATTTGGCCTTAACTATGTGTCACAATAAGATAAGAGACAGGAAAGCTAATAAAATAAATTGGTTGTTATCCAGAAGATAATACTTCAGAATTTAGAATATGTTACTATATTTTCCAAAACGGATGTTGATTTAGCCTGTGGCTCTCTGAAAGACGCAATTTGTGAAGGAAAGCCAATAGACAGCTTTAGTGGCTTGAAGAATCGGTGATTTTCCCTCAATTGTTTCCCTCAGTTGCTGTTTGTTTTGTTTATTAAAGGATACTGTTTGGAAGACAATAGTGTGTAAGGGTTACATCTGGTGTGTGTTCAAAAACTAGTTGCAGAAAATGCCAACGTGGGCTGGGGTGAGCTGCCCTTCGAGAGCAGGCTTGGGCGAACAATCTGCCTTTGCATGAGGATCCTGCTGTAGAGGATCACACAAAAAGATGGGTTGTTGAGGCAGAAGAGGTGAAACACGGGTGACCACAGGGATTGGAAGTTATTATTCCCCCACCTTATTTCTTTGGCTTTCTTTTTTCTTTTTTCAAGTCATTTAGTGACCTGAGGTGAAATGGACAGGAATTGACAGCGCTCACGCTGCTCTTGGCAGCAGTCGCTGCAGTTGGTCCCTCGACATAAAAGGAGGGGGGAAAATAAGAAAGAATTGTTGTTCTCTAAACATAAAATATATAAAAATAATAGGTTTGACTTAGTTGAAACCAACCCCTTTTTCCTGTAGAAATTATTTTCCCTCCTCCACTGCAGTTAAGGAAAAGGGAGAGATGATTTTTTGTCTCTCCCTCTCCTTGCCCACACAAAGAAAACGTGGGTTGATACCATTTTTATTGTTTGCTGGGGTGGGTTTCAGACCTCGCATTAACATATTGAATGTCTAATTGAAGGGGGGGGAGGGGGGACTGTGTTAATCATCTTATTTTGTTTAGGGGCGGTTGGCACGAGGTGCCAGCAAATGATTGCTTTGGCTTGGGGTTAGCGTGGTGCTGCCACCCCAAGAAAAAGAAATGGAGAAGTGGGAGGGAGCTCGGGGATGGTGAGTTGACTGAGTGATGTCTGGAGGGCGAACTCGTGTGTCTCTTTGGTGATGTTGTGTGCTGCTGTACTGAAATCCACCCCTCTGCTGGAGCTAAGGCAAGAGTTGGAGGCATCTGATGCTGCCGTTTCCAGGGTGAAATTTCTAAGGCTTGAGCACTAAAAACAACAACCCAAAAGCCCCCAAATCCTCAGCAAAAATAGCCATCAGAACAGAAGATCTGGCATCTCCCAGAACCCAGATAGGCGTTTGAGAACCATCTGCCTTTAAACTAGCCACACACACCAGAGAGGGGGTGGGANAGGAAAAGGGAAAAAAAAAAAAAAAAAAAAAAAAGAGGGAGAGGGAGAGGAAAAGCCTCCCCCTCTTCCTCCGCTGAGTTTTTCGCAGTGCTCTGGTGGGGCTCGGAGGTGGCTGGCAGCGCAGGGGGCGGCTGCTGCCGCGGCTGGCGGGGCTCCGCGCAGCGCAGCGCAGCGCAGCGCTCGTGGTCCGTCAGCACCGCCGCGCCGGACAGCTCCCGCGCCCCGGCCCCGCGCCCCGCTCCGCCGTGCGGTGACACCGCATTGTCTGCGCGCAGAATGGGCCGGCAGGAGTAATTAGCCCCATTTCCTTCCCTTCCCCACTTCCCCCCCCCCCCCCCCCCCCTCCCCTTCTCTCTCTCCTTTGCAGGAACGACTCTTTGGGAGCCTGGTCCACCCAGGGATGTAAAACTGTGCTTACCGATGCATCCCATACGAAATGCTTATGTGATCGTCTCTCTACCTTCGCCATTTTGGCTCAGCAACCTAGAGAAATAGTAAGTAACAAAGCGGGGAGAGGAAAAAAAAATAAAAAATAAAATAAAAAAAAAAATCCTGGTTTGATGCAAAAGGCAATAGCAGCGGGGGGAGGTTTGTGGGAGGGGGGAGCCGGTTGAGCTTTTCTCCCAGGTCTATTTCAGAGGGTGCGTGGAGGAATTGTTTAATACCGCAGGTAGGCAAATGTTAGTCTCCTGGTGTCTACAGTGTCTCAGAGAAATGATATTCCAGATTCTGTGAGACAACTAAATCCTGGCGAAATTTGCATCTTCTTGGACTCTGGATTTTTCAGGGAAAGCCTTCTGATTGTGATACAAATGTGCTGAAAACTTTTGTATTGAACAATTAGCAACTTAACAAGCTTTTTAAAGGTTGCAAGCCTTTCCAAGGGAATGTACAGGGCTTTATTGTTGCTCGTGGTAGGAAACCCCTAGATACTGTAGTTAAACAGATTGCAGATCTGCATTGGACATTTTCAGCCCAGATTTTCTGTGTAGTCTGTTGATACGGTGTAAGAAAAATGATCAAGTTTTCATGAGAAAGAGGGGACATTAAGTGTATAAGCAGACACTCCTAGTGTTATTGAATGTAAAAATAGCTAAAAAGCAAATATTTGAGAAGTTATCCTGCATGATTTCATTTTCCTGGTTTTGGAAGCATATGATCAGACTCTTTGTAATAGCAAAGTAGATCAGTTTGGAACAAAGTGATTGAAATAGAATGTTACTTTCTGTCTGAAATATGGCCTAAAAGTACATGTGTCTTATCTCCTATTTTGGGTGACAAAAGATACCTTGGTAAAATGTAATTTACAATACATCCCAAAGGCTTTAAAAAGCATTTTGGTAAACAGGCAAACTTTTAGATCTAATTTTTTTCCATTTGTATTAGCAAATACCATGTCTATTTCAGAACATAAGCACATATACAGGCGGAAGAAAAGCCCTACCTGATATCTGATGATAATAGTTTCTTTTACGACAGGGAAAGCTAGTTTGTTTCCAAGGTCGTTTATTTATGAAATGAAAATTTCTTATTAACACACAGACTTCAAAGGAAATAATTCTAAATTTCCAGCATCTTTACAGAAGGCTTATGATGTTGTTGCCATAGATATCTTCCCATTCTTTCTAGACAATCAGAGGCCCAAGGAAATTAAGTGTGTGAGAACAGTGGATTGAAGTCAAAGTTATTAAAAGTCAGAAAGTTTGGTAATTCTGCAACAAGCATGTACCAAATTCTGGGACAAAATACTGGATCATCTTTAATATATTGCAGAGAAACCAAGCAGTTTGTTTAATTCACAGTTTAAATATTGCTGTTTCTCAAGAGAAATATATATTTTAATTAATTTTAACTGGACTGTAGTTGAAATCATAGTTTCCTATTACACTGTAATATTACTACTTACTTTATTTTTCAGAATATCACGCAGCTAGTATAAGGCATTTTGAAGCTCAAAGGCCTCTGAGGGATGTAGCAATAATTGAATGGATCTCAGAGTTATGTATGGATCAGTTTTGGAATTAAGTTGATTTCTGCTACATAAGTAATATTGCTGAAGCTACCTGTGATAGTGTGGCTGCTTTTATCATTTTGCTCTTATTGCTTTTCTTTGTTTTTTGAATTGTTGTTTTAATTGCTGGAGGATGGTTTCCTTCATGGTTATCTGTTGTAACTTACAGATCATGGAATCATCTGGTACACCCTCAGTGACCTTAATAATAGGCAGTGGTCTCTCATGCTTGGCCTTGATCACCCTAGCAGTTGTCTATGCAGCACTATGGAGGTATGTAATGGATTGGCACAGCTGAATGTGAATGCATAGCTATATTTAGATGAATTGAAATGTAAAGAGAGCATTAGATGCAACATTTATTATTTGGAAAAGAAAAAAGATAAGTAGAATTTACTGCATGTTTTGACTCCTAAATTTGTTGATGTGATTGATTAGTTTTACTCTCTTGGCCCACTGGTGATGGTGGAGCCCACTCTTCTCTTTCCCCTCTTGAGTGCGTGTGATATTGCTCTTTCAGCGGAGTATTCATAGTGCTGATAAATATTTTACAGGATTCTTCTGTATGATATATTTCGTGTAAGGCTTCTGGCCTATACCTTGGAATGCTTTTCCTCCATTTACATTTGAAAACAAAAATTCTGTGTTATAAAAATGGCATATAAAGTGTCACATCATATATTGCAGATTTAGGGAGACTTAGTCAACTGGTTTCCAGTTTATCCGCTTCTGCTAGATGTTTCAGTGAAAACCACAAACTGAAGTAGTCTCAAACAGTGTGGTGGTACATTCCAGTCCTTCCATCCTGAGTTTACTATACCAAAATATTAGATTGACTCAAAAGTGAAATAGATATTTATGCAGAAAATTAATTTGAGAAGTGATGAGAAATAGCATGATGTGTTAGTGTGGAAGAAATAGAAGAGCAAGAGGAAATGTCACATGAAGTAATAATATTTTTTTTAAAGTGAGCACGGGTTCTCATTTAACTTTTTTCCATAATAACGGGAAGATAGATTCTTAAGCAATTAGGAAGAAACACAAGGAGAAAATAACAAATAACTTCTAGAGTCATGTAAAATCAACCAATGGAATTTTACTTTTAGAAGTAGCTTGATAATTTCACATGCTTTTCTCTTTCACTTTCTCATGCAGCCACAGAGACTCACAGGATTAGACATACATATAATGAATATAGAATATCCAGTTACATAAGTGGTAATAAAAGAGTATAAGAATTAACAGTTCTTGTCTGTCAAAACTAAGAATGAGAATATTTCAGGATATGATTCCCATCTGAAGAATTGTAGTGTTATTTTTGCACTCCCTGATATATTTAGCTCTTGGATGGAAATACTGTCACGCTCAGTGAAACCGGTCTTCTACATTATTTAGACTAAATATAAGGAAGAAATTTTTTTTTACGACGAGGGTGGTGAGACACTGGCCCAGGTTGCCCAGAGGAGCTGTAGTTGTCCCTGTCCCTGGAAGTGTTCAAGGCTAAGTTGGACGGGGCTTCAAGTGGCATGATCTAGTGGGAGGTGTCCCTGCCCATGGCAGGGGGGGTTGGACCTAGATGGTCTTTAAAGATTCATTCCAACTCAACGCAGTCTATGATGCTATGATCCTATGATTATTGTAACTTCCAAGCTAAGCAAAAAATGTATGTGATGTGTTATGGAATAATGTGAGTTCTACGTCCAGCTGAAGAGAAAATAACTCATCTAGATCTCTGTGTTCTATCAGTGAGATATTTTGAAAGTATTATGTCCAGTGAGTGGCCTGTCATTTGAATCATTAAAATGTGCCTTCAACACATTTCTGAAGAGCACATAGTAACCAACTCTAGGGGGAAGATAGACACTGGAACTTATAAATATATATGTTTATTTTTATAAATCTAGGAGTAGGAAGAAATTTGATGTTTTGACCCCATGTCTGTATTTGTATTTTGGACCACCCACCTTCCCTTTGAATGGCACTTCTAAACACTTCCCTGTTTAGAAGTGATATAAGGTAGAGGTGTTCTGGTCCAAAGAAGACTTGCATGAGCATTCTTTTACGGCTGATTGATTTGATCCCCCCAACTGAAAATTCCAACTGAAAAATAAGTTCAGTGTCGGTCAGGTATGCAGCCTTCCCTTCCTTTCCCTTCATCAACAGCGAGCTGTCGGAAAAACTAAGACCTCCCTGGCTTGAGTCAGTGTTCTGAGCTGCTGCTTGCACTGTCTTTACCCAATCGCTGAGATCCTTCACAGACCATAGGTACTCAGCGCTGGGAACTGGCCCAGGTGAATAAATAGCTAACAAGTTAGAAAGTAGCAGCATACTGACTGTTCAGGCAAAGGCACTGGACTTTCTGTCTAAACTTTTTTGCAAAAGCACAGAACCAGCCTTTGCAACATTGCTACATTTTGAGGAAAAATGTGGATGGTGGTATCAGGGTTGTTCTGTCTTCTCAACTGAAAAATGTAATGCTGTATTACTTCCATGGTAGCTGAGCAAGAAGGACTACAATTCATTTCATGTCCAAAGCTGAACCTATTTCTCATGGGTTCAGCACCCTCTGTTATGACCTCCTCAGAGTGTCAGTTACGGGGGTACAGCTCAGGAGGAGACAGCAATATTAACTAAGCTATAATTATAGGTCATAAAATATATAAACGTATAGCACGGTCTTCAGAGGAACTGAACACCCTTAACTTTCATTTGCTGCAGTAGTCAACATTTACTCTTACACCTCTGAAAATCAGGCCAGTGAGTTACTTCATTTGAAACCATAATCATTCCCTTTCTGTCCTGTAGCATATAAAAGACTGTATATAGAAAAATGAGAACATTTGCATCTTGTAAGGAAATAGGTGATAACAATATTTGACTTTTTCATCCTAAACATACCTGTAAAATGAATATGATAAGTTTGCAAAAGAGACTCTGTAATGCTCGCTGCTATAATTTAATCTCTCTGTACAAACTGAGATATTTTTTAGCATTAGATCTTATGAAGATGTTGCAGTATTATTGTTTCTTCACACAAATTATTTCGTAAATGTAGTGGAACTTCAAGTTTAATGTTACCGTTATCCCAATAACGTGTTTCAAAATGTACTGCTGTAATATCATCAACCGACCTGCGTCTTATTTATGCATTGTGGACCAGATTTGCTGTTTATGTAAATCACCATATTTTTGCTGAAGTTAGTTATTGTGAGTGGTCTGTGCCAGCTGTGGATATTCCCAGGGATGAGCAGAGAGCACAAGAAGTTCCTGATATGAGTGCATGCTAGCTCTTCATTATCAGTACGGTGTTAGAACAGTGTTGCCAGCAGTTTTTAAAAGAAGCATTGATAGATTATTTTTAAAATATACCAAGATACTAAGAGGTAATTGCAGAATATCTATCAAAATATCGCAGTTCCTGTGTTTGTAATGTGATAGGTACCTGATATTCTATTGGAACACTTGAAAGAGAGCACTTACCTTTCAAAGTATCTCCAATGTTTAATACAAGAATTGCATCAAAGCTTTGTATGACTTTCTAGTTGTTTTCCTTTTAGAAAAATTGTACCCTGTCTTTGTTTATTTGAACAGGTACATCAGATCTGAGAGGTCAATAATTCTAATCAATTTCTGCCTGTCTATTATCTCATCAAATATCCTTATCCTGGTTGGACAAACTCAAACACATAACAAGGTATGATGATGGATTATATTAAATTTGCATTTAAATATTGATATCTTTGATTTATTTGTGTGTAGCTTAAAATAATTATATCCATTTAGGCCTGTACTCATAGGACTCAACATTTTTTTGGTAAAATATTAGGAGACAAGGGAAAATATTTACCGTCTTCCGTAGTCTTATTTTCCACCCAAAAATCCCTTTTGGTATTGTTCCCTCTGGATAAGCTGTGTTCTCTGTGGTAGACTTGTATGTTTTATAACTAAATTTCAAAGCAAAACAGTTCAAAGACTCAACATCAAAAGCACAATTTCTGGTTCATTATAATAGTTGTAATAGGATTGTGCTACAGTGTTTTTGTCTTTTTATTAACATACTGGTACTCGGAAGGCAAGTAGAAGTTGCTTGGAAGTTAGAGTACTACTCTTCAAAATTTGCAGAAACAGAAATCATAACAAGCTATAGAACTGTTAAGTTTCTGACTGATGTAGCTATAAGAAAGTAATAACCCTGCATTCCTTACTTAGTGATATACTGCTGATTTATTACTAATCTGTTCTCAGGCTCTTTCTGAACTTAGTCGTCATTTGTCCTTCTCCTGAAGAGCAGGGCTGTGCCAGTGTTTTGCGGCATCAACCAGTGCCTAGTGATGCTAGGCAAATTTCAGAACTGACAAGAAATGTTTGCTTAAAATTTATGATAACCCTATGATAGATTGGAATAGAAAATAGGATGTAATTGGTGAATAGGGCAATGTGTGAGAGAAAGCTCGTAAGTTTTGGAGCGAGCAAGAATCTGTAAAGTAATTCTTTATCCCACTACTTAAAGTACTGCTCATCTTAATTTTTCCGATATCTAATGAAATATGTCCATCTTCTGCTATAGGATGACTGGTGTTTCTACAACACATCTGTAATGAACCATTTATTCTTTTCCAATGAGTGCTTAGAAATTTAGCTGCCAGAAGTCTCATAAACTGAATACAAGTCACATAGCTGTACTTTGTAAAAAATACCCAAAACAAAGTAATTTCCAACATGTAATTTAACAAAATTATTAAAATTAAGATATTAATATGCTTTAAAGTTTTGAAAGTATGTAGAGGTACAGACAAAGAAAGTGTGGATTTGCAGAAGGAACCCATGTGAGTCTCGCAGGTTTTATTCAGAGGGAAAAAAGACAGAAATGTGCAAGCAACTCCTGAGTACCAGAGTGCAGAAGGATGATCAAGCCTCTCTAGAATTTCCACCCCTTCATGTATAGTCATATATACTATTTTATTATGTATTTCAAACAGAAATATGGTTCAGTAGCTGAAAGTTCCTGTGTTTATTGCCACTCTGGAATCAGGGTTTGAGAGCATCAGAATGACTGTGTTGAATAATATGCTCCCCAGGTATGCTGGCAGCCTTTCTCTGATGCTAGACTCTGGGAACTCTGGACTAAAATATGCCCTTAATCCAGTTTTCCTTTCTTTGAATCTTAATCTCCTTGAGCTCCCTTACTTCTGCTTCCTGAAATCCTGAAAGTACAGATACTGACTTTTCAGGAGATCCTAGTAATGGAGATGTTCAGAGGCAATAATTGACAGAGAAAACAACACTTCACAAAGTTTACATTTTTAATATATGGCCTGAAAAATGACTCTGAAGTACCACTTTTTACCGCACTTGTCTTCTTTTTAAGTCCACATCTTGGTTTTGATACATCTACCACCTGGGAGCTTCTAGCCAAGGAGTACCTCGAATAGATCAAAGGCAGAATACATTTTTTATATGAGGAAGGTATTCCTTGTTACAGTCCAAAAGTCTTTTTATCACTTTGTCCACTGATATGTGAATATATTGTAGCTCTGAGAGGCTGCTAAAGACAGTATTTAGCAAAAGCTTATTCAAATTAAAGTCAGATCCGGGTATGACTTCAGTATGTCTGTAAGTAGAGATGTGTTTTGGCATCAGATATGTTTGAATTCAAGTTCTGATTTTTTTATTTTGAAAGATCATATATGACTAGAAGAAGTCAGTGTTTGATTTTTAGTCCATAGATCTAGATCACAATACTGACAGCTAGGAAAAATTAGGTTTTCATTTTGCTGAGCAGGAAAATGAAATCTGTAAATGGGAACTTTAGAAAGAAAATCAGATCCTTACCGTGGTTGAAGATAAAAAACATTTTGCATTTGTTTCTGAGACCATTTTGCTTCTTAGTGTTTGTTTGAAAATTTTGGGAGAAATCTTGAGAATAATTTATCAAGGTAATGTAATATTCAAGTCAGCAGAAACTGTTTCCTGAACAAAGCTTGAGGTGGTATTTTATGGGAAGAGGGCGAGCTCAGTATTTTACTGTATTGGAGAAAATTTGAGAAATGTAACAGGCCAAGTTTGAAAGTTTATTTACTCTGTTCCATTCTCATGTCCATACTTTTCTCATATTACTGGGGCACCTCGTTAATGTCCATATGATGCTGCTGATACTGACAAAGTTGAAGAACACTCCTTTCTTCCATTCTTTAGTTTGTTTTTGCTTCTGAGTTTAAATTGTCCCAAGCTTTGTATTTGTATATTCCCTTTGAGAATAGGTGCTTGTAAATGTTGTCAAAACTGAATTCCAGTTTAAAGTTGAACAGTGCAAATTAAGCATACAGGAGGTGTATTTATAACAAACAGCATATTGTCAGCCTGTTTGCAGTTTGGAGTTTGCTCTATCTGCATTAAACTGCACCAACTACTTGTATTCATTTCAATGCTATTCCATCTTCAGGAAATTTCTGTAGTTTGTTTCAGTATGCCCATTGACGTCTCTGTCAAAGAAAAAAATATTGAGTCTCTTGGTCTGGATAAGTGCAGGTTTTCTGTTATTTTCGTTCTGTTTTATGTAAATCACAGATACTTAGCGTGTTAAGTTTAGCTCTACTCTTTGAAGGTTGAGTATATCCTTGATGTTTTCACAAAAGCTTCTTTTAGTGAAGACTAAGTGAGTTTTGGTATCGCACTCTCTAAGTTCTGTCTTTTTTCAGTAAAAATATCATGGTATTTCCCACAGGCAGAAATGGACTAAATATTTACGAGGACATGTAGAAGTAGTTTAAATTTCTTCAAGCTACCATAGCTTTCCTATTTTTAATATTCCCTGTTTAAAAGTGAATTTTTTTCCAGCTTCAATAACTTGAGGATGCTAACACTAGACAAGAGGTCCAGGTCATGGGGCTTTTTGGCTTGTTTTAGAATAGTTCATGATGGGGGGCATGAAGGGGACTATGGTTTCTCTTGGAAGATTTGGACTGGGATAGCAAAACCTTTCGTCAACAGAAAAGCCTTGCTCCTTTATTCCTTCTTAGCCAAGCGTGTTGTGCATTTTATTGAAGGACACAGCTGAGAAATGTTCTGCTTTTATTCAGGATGTTTCCCCAAACCTCTCAAAATGCAGAACTTTATTCAAAGCCTTTGTTACATTTGACTGTGTAAGAGATTTCTGTTTTGTCAGATCCTGTTTTGAAATACAGGTCACTGAAGGCTGAATTTACAAGAATATTATGAATTTAATTACGTCTCTTCTTTAAATACACTCAGTGTTATACTAGGCATGAAAAGCGTATTAATTTACTATGGTATTTCTTTTTGTCTTGTTTTCATTTCAGTGTTAAATGTTAGCCACATAATCATATTTAAATTTGAGGATATACAATTGATACACTGGAGATAGCCCTTTAACAGATTATTTAAAAAGGGGTAACGTTTGTCGTGTATAACCTAACTGCTCAAATATCTTGTTATTTCACAAAACTTGTGAGATGTCCCTAACATCTGCAATAGCGTTACATATTTACTTTGAAAAGACTGACAGTTTTCTTTGAGGAAATATCCGACAGTGATGTGTAGGTTTCACTGCAACGTAACTCTTGCTGTATTATGTTTCCTAATGTTCTTCTTGCCATCAAGAAAAATGGTTGTATTTCTTCTATATGTGAACCTTTAATGCTTAAGCTATAAATCTTTACTATGCTTCTGATCCCATTTAATGAATAGATTCCCTACCCCAAATAAGTTATTGATTAAAATTATGTGTATTTTTTCTCTTTCTCTTTCCTTTTACATACATTCAGAAGATACTTTGTTTTTCTCACAGTTCTGCCTAATAGAAACGCATTAGCTGTTTGATGTAAACAATTCTTGTTTACCTGTTTTTCCTGTGAAGAAAACAAAGATGAATACAATTTAAAATAAATTATACGTATGGGCAAAAGTAAATTATTTTCTATATTATCTGTTTGCAAGTGTAGTTAAGAGTTCGTTGATGGAGTTTGGGTCACTTGTGAGAAACAGGCATATTTTTAGAAATGTCATAAGACCCTGTACATTTTGTTAGCCTGGTCAGGTTTATGTGTGCCTACCAAAGGGATATTAGGGGAGATGTTAGGGCACAAGGCAAGATTTAGCCATCCCGATATTCTGTGTTATCCCTGTTTAATTGCAATATCCGGTTTATTTTGCTTACTATTGCACTGTGGAATTGGGACCATACCTGAAAGGATATGAAAAAGGTATGTCCTGACCAGCTGAAGCACATAACATAAACAATCACTAGTTCTGCGAAATGCACTGTAAACAAGCAGAAAACAGTTTTGTACATAATAAGATTTAAATGTTCACTAAATAGGCTGACTGGACAAATAACCCCATTTTAGGCTTTTTTTAGTATTTTTTTTTTGTTTTTTTTAAAAAAGAGAGTTTCTAAGCTGAAAGAAGCAAATAGAAGTTGAAAGGAGTTGAAAAGCTGCAACATCCCATTCCCATAGCAATCAGAAGCGACCAACATCGTAACGAGGGCTCCCTCAGGTTTTGAGAAACAGCGAGTGGCAGGATCCCCTGGGATCCCAGCAAATGTTCCAGTGGTACTAACGCTTCTAACCATGAGGCTCTTGCCCCGTATCTGCCACTGGCTTACAGATGCAGGCATCGTGGCAATATATCTCCTAGGAAACAGCGGGGAAGACTTAAGAGCAGATGGAATGAACAGAAAAATGATGCTAACACAGCATTAAGGTTGTGTTAGAAAATCAAGTAGGAAGTAGGGAATTTAGTATCTCAGGCAGCAGCGCACTGTTTTTCAGATCTTGCCCAGATAACTTAAGGGGAATACCCCGCCATTTAAACAACTGAAGCCTGGGAAAATACATCCTCCCATTTTGCCACTCCCCAACTTCCAAATTAACATCTACTCTAGTGATTGTCAGCTCTTTCTTTGTGTAACAGCTTTTTGAACGGCGGAGCCCTAGAACCTCTGTTGTGGGTCAGCCATCGAATAAACACCCCAACAAATAGGTCAGCAGTCAGTACACATCACGTATATATGCCTGCTGTGGACCCAGGAACCCAGAAACGTTAACTGGAGAAGAGCCCACTTACCTGAATAACTGTTAAAGGAGTAGGTCTGTTTAAGCAACACTGTTTTACCATGCCAAATTCTGACAAAATCTGTTAACATCAGCTGAATTAACTACCCGCTTTTAGATTCTCAAGAGAACCTCTGGGAGCGGATCTTTCTTACCCAAGATCAGTATACATTGTCATTCATGCTACTGCTACCTGCCTCAGAGGAGAAGGTAACATTCTTCTCAAAAGTGTTCGCCAATCTGTTTCTCAAAATACATCAACTTTACCATTCAGTTTGCTATTTCTAAACAAAACAGACATTTTGATTGTAAGTGGGATACAGGGAAGAAATTGGGTAGATATTAGCAGCGTGAGTTCTCTGCCTCCAATCCCAAGAAACTTTTTAAGAGCTCTGTGAGCTATTTAGAGTCACAGAATCATTCAGGTTAGAGGATCACCAGGTCCAACTTCATTCTCAAGGCAGGGTCAGCTGTAGGGTCAGAATGGGTTGCTCAGGGCTTTATTTTTTTTTTCCTTTTTTTTAATCAAGTCTTGAAAACCTCCAGGAATGGAAACGGCACAGCCTCCTTGGGAAACTTGCTCCACTGCTTCTCTGTCCTGATGGTCAAAAAGTTTTTCCATATAGCTGGTCTGGATCTCCTGTTTCAATTTATGCCCATTGTCCCCTATCATTCCACCACACATTACTGTGAAGAGCTTACCTTCATCTACTCAGTGACCTCTCTACAGACACTGACAGGCTGCTGTTAGATGCCCCTGAAGCCATGTCTTATCCAGACTGAACAAGCCCACCTCCCTTAGTCTCTCTTCACAATGCAAGTATTCCAGCCTCCAAGCATCTTGGAGGCCTCTGCTAAACTGACTCTAGTTTTCATGTCTTACATGCATTGGGCAACTCAATTGAATTGGACGCAGTGTTTTAGATATGGACTAATGAGTGCAGAGCACCTACTGGCTGTGCTTCTCTAGATGCCAACTGTCTGGGCTGTCAGGGGACGCTGCTGACTCATATTCAGCTCAATGCCTATCCTTCCAGCCTGTGTAGATCTCTCTGGATGGCAGCTGTTCCCTTGAGCATGTAGACTGGTATCCCCAGTTTAGTGTTATCTACAGACTATATGAAGAAGAACTCCACTGCTTACTCTGAGTCATCAACATTAAACACAGGTCCCTGGATAGACCCATGTAATATTTTGCTTGTTATCTGCTTGCAGGTAAATTGCCACCCATTAGTCATTACACTCTAAGCCAACCATCCAACTAGTTTTTTGTCCATCTGGTTGTCCACTAATGCAACTGTGACCTTCTAGCCTGGTTACAAGAATACTGTGAGAGACTTTGTTGGAGCTCATTTTAGTGGGCTTTGTTTTGAAAAGCAAAAGTGATGTTGGTTTGGAAACCCAAAATTTACCAAGGTTTACCCTCAAAAGACTGTGTCTGACCCATGACTCACACTGGTGCCAGCTCTATTGTCTCTCAGCTGGTGAGGGTTTTCTGTCACGCACCCACACAACCACCATTGCATGCATGCGCTGAGGAAAGTGGCACAGGTGGATTCTCCTCCCTCCTCCATGGTTGTGGCACTGGAGTTGGTGCTGGCATGTGTGCCTCTGCTGTCCCTGCCTTAGCACAAAAGAAAAATAGCTCAGACTTTTCTGAGGTAACCCGCTGCTGTCCTAGTCTTCCCAAAATGGAGGGTTTTTCCCTCCTTGTTCTTCAGGACCTGTTTAGAGTATTTTTTTCTCTTCTAGAATTCGTGCCCACAGACGCAAGGAAAATAGCTCATTCTCTCACAAACACGTTTGAATCCTTTCCGACAATCTGTTGATGACTCAAGCAACTATTTTTCGGCTTCGCACCTTTTTTCCACTTCTCTTTTGCTTATTTGTTGAATTTCAGGGGAAACAGCAAAGCAGTCAATGGCAAGTATATCAACCTACAAACAGTTAAATGTTCATGACTTTCATACATAATAATTAGTTTTAAGAAAGAGGAAACTATAAGCACTTCTAGGTATAATGGTTAAAAGGATTTTTAAATGAAGATACAATAGGAATAAATTTCACAAGACTAAATGGTTTAAGTAATAATGATAACAACAGCAACACCAAAAATCAGCATTCAGTTGGTTGGTTACTTTCATTCTAGTATGAAAGTTTAATTTCCTACATGGATTTTCCTATGTGGATGACCATTTTTAAGAATGTAGGTGTAAAATTCCTTTGTCACATAAACCAAAACAGATACAGAAACACATTACGGTATTTTTGGTATACCTCTCTGGTAAAATAGCACATTAAAAAATACAGCTCTGAGATAAATGCAGTGTAAATCTTATGCCGTACTGCAAAAATTATTGCATCATTACTCTTTCTGTATAACAAAATAAAACATATTATAAAAGTCAACTCTTTCAAAAGACTATAGTTTAAGGAAAAATAGTGTAAATTCTGTGCAAATTATTATCTATCTATTGTACTGGATTTTATTTATACTTCACTACAATACCCTGTTGTGTCTGAGTGTTGTCAGGAACATATGGTATGGTTTAACCTTGACGTGCATTGTGAAGATCATTTGTAGTTTTAGGGGTTTAGGGCTTCTTTTTCTTGTGTTCCCCTAGGTCAGAGTCTTTAGGCCCCTATATCTTGCTGTCAAGTCAACGAGTGCATTTTAAGGGAAGTTCAGTCTGGTTCTCAGACTGGTCTGATCAGAAGCTGTAAAATGAGTGTTCTCTCCTTAACACTACATGCTTCCCTCTGTAAAAGCTATGGGGCTCTGTCTTGTGAGCCTTTTACATGAAAATATTCTTAGCCCTACATTTACTTTTATTTTAAAGTTTTAGAAATAGTATCACATGAAAGTTGAGAAAATCAGGCTCAGAGGTGATGTAAGAGTCAGTATGAAAATGAATTGTGAGGTTTGTGTTTGTTCCTGACGCCTGAGGTACACTCAGTTCTGAAAACAGAGCTTGCTACTGAATCAGTTCACATTTTATGCTGGATTCGCTCTTGCTTTTGCAACAACTGGAAAAAAAAAAAAGTGAATGATGTTTTCCTAGATACAATCAAACTTGTCCAGGATGCTGTTTGAACAGCAGCCAAAACCAACTGCTTCAGAAGTACAAGAGGCTCTGCCCTAGACAATTGTAAGTTAACCTACCCTGTACCTTATTAGATTGTTTAATTTGTGATTGATTTTAAGATGTGGCTAAAATAAATCTCCCATAAAATGATAATTATTCTCAGGTGCTAAGATTAACGTCTGGGTTCCAGTGCCTATGTTCAGACCTGTTTATTCATTTTATATTTGTTTGCTTTCAGAGAAAAGAAAATAATCTGGGATGAAATTGTATCTCAAGTTTACTTCCTTCCTTCCTTCCTTCCTTCCTTCCTTCCTTCCTTCCTTCCTTCCTTCCTTCCTTCCTTTCCCTGTGAACCTTGTTTGCCTGGCTACAATAGCCAGGTTTCAACACCAAAAGCATAAACTTGTCTTTCCTGTTTCCACATTCTAGTTCTTCTACAGGGTGATGGTAGGTGAAATTTCATGGCAAGTCAGACAAGCAGGATACTTGTTCTAGATAGAGACCAACAATCAGTCGGAAAACTGATCACACAAATTCTGATCTTTCCTGCTTTTTCTTTCTGAGAAAAGGACTGTGGTTACTGTGTGCTGGACTCCTTGAAGTCAGCATTCACTAAGTGTGATCCTAACGTTAAATACATCATGGAAAAAGCAATGTTGTTAGATGTTCTGGATTACAGCAGGACATTATCATGAGAGTGATATCCAGCTTGTGAAATAAAGAGACTCCTAGGTATGGTTAGGGACCCGGAATTACATACCGAAGATGCTTTTGGTGCTATTGTAAAATGCATGTAGTGCCAGTTGGACCAGATGATTCTTGAGGCCCCTTCCAAGCTGGTATTCTATGATAGCTGCTGAAACGTGACCTTTTTATATTTGTTTTCATGGACATACATGCTTATTATTTTGAGTCTCAGTGAGTCACACCATAGACATCAAACCCGGTACTAAAAAATTGACAGTACCAGTGTTTTTCTCTTTTGATGTTTTGTCAAAATCTATACAATACTGACATTGTGGATGAATAAGTAGGTATTTTGTAGAATGTAATAGAAAATTATGCTCAGAATATCTGTTGAAAGAAAACTGTAAAGGTAAATTTACGAAGCATGCATTTGGCTACAATCATGAACATTTTAAATGAATGTAATTGTGAGATTTCCAGAACCCTGCAGGGAAATGTACATGTTTGTAATAAAAAGGCCTCAAGCTGTTAAAACTGATAGAATTTCTGAAATGTCAAGAAAGTTCACTTTGCACTAGACTTCTGGGTTTAAAAACAGGATGGAAAACATGCTAGTATCTGTCTCTTCAGAAGAAAACTGAAATATATCTGGCACAAGGAGTCCAGCAGTTGGAAGGAAGTATGAATAAGGTTGGCACAAAATGTTGTTCCATTAGTAAGTGATTACGTATCTGTCTCTAATTAGTAGCATGGCATATAATTTGTGCTCTATGCTCTTTATTTCATAAAAAGTCACATCTTCAACCTATCCTATATTTGCTAAATAATTTCTTTAAGCTAGGAAATCTAAATGGATTTATTATTCTTTAAATACCACTTAAAGTTAGGTGAAGGCTTAGAGTGAGAATGGCTTCCTTAATAAGCTTAGCTGAACCATACAGGACAACAAAGCCCAATGTGTCAGAACCTACAGCTATTGAAACTTGGGTTTTAAAAAGACAGGATTAATTGTAAAGCTGTTGTTATTTGCATTGAGATTTTACACTTCCTATATTTAAGAGGGTTTTCAAGTCTCTGTCTTTTACTGTATATCCTCTTATGTCAAGTCAATCAGAATTCGGGCTTCAGTGCTAACGATTTAATTACTGCTATAAGACCTTCGTTTTGGCACTGCTTATTTTTTAAAGTAAATACAGAATAGTAAAAATGTTTCACTGAACTGTGTGATCCCACAAGGCACTGCAGTTGTGCTACATGGAAGAAAAAATGTTCGCTAGGAATCATAGTTAGACCTCAGTATCAGGGCATTAATGATGAACAAGAACCGCTGTTAGACTCAGTTTGTCTCTTGTAGTTATTCATAAACCTCATCCCATAAAATATCTCCAGAAATGAATCCATAAGAGTTTAAACCTGATCCATTGTCTGTTCCCATTCATTTCTAAGGGATTCTTCCTTTTGGAAAGAAGATTCAACAGTATCACCAGATTGACCAGAAAAAATATATTCTAGTCAGATTTTTAAACCTTTGTGGGAAGACTCAATCACATTCCATAACTAACTAAAGAACATGTCTCTCCTAGTTAAGCAATAACCACTAAACAATCAAACATGTCTTTTTAATTGAAACAAATTGTCAGTTGCAGATAGGAAGCTTTCAAAACTTCAAGTTGTGGCATTAATCCCTCTTCACATGTTTTGCCAGTAGCAAATGCAAAGCCTGAAATGAATCAGAACTAAGCCAAATTGTGTTGTCATGGCTAGGAGCATTCACATGAGTTGTTCGTATAGCTCAGCTGACACATGATTTTATGTTTGAGACTGTGAGGTCTCAGTTGAAGTTTCAATACTTCACTGAATAGATATGATAAACAAAGCAGAGCCAAAGCAGCACTTTGAGGTTTCTTTGTCAAAGGAGCACTTTACAGGATTTCCATTTAGATTATGTTTATACTGCACCCAGCACAACGTTGAGACTTGGTATGTCTCAATGTTACACAGTACTAGTGTTAAATAATAAGAATTCATATGGGCTTTGCTAATCTCAGCTCATGGTCCTTCTGTCATCATGTGTCACCTAGAAGGTTTGGGTTACTTGGCTTCACTTGTTTCCCCTAGACACTGGTGAGCAGAAATCTGCTAGTGCACTATGAAAGCTTAAACTTTTGGAAGGAATTTTTCTAAGTGGTGCTAAAGAAAAAGGAATAAAAAATAGATGTTTATGAATGCACAAAACAAGTAGACTTTCAGTGCAGTCCCCAACCTATTTTTTCTCCAAACTTCTTGTTAGGCTCATATGCAATTCTTCTCTTTGAGAGTCAGGTTCTCTCAGCATGGTCTACCAGAGACTTTTGTTTTCAATAGCTTTTAAAATATAAGAATGCACCTGTAACAAAATATTAGACAATTTCAAATACAGTGAAAAAAAAATATCTTGTGCCTTCTGGCACCTGGAAGGGAAGATTGCTACACCAGAATGATTTAAGCCTGTCAGTGCAATCAGTTTAGAGATGCTGCCACGTGTGCAGCAGATGGCACTGATTTCAGTGGTAGGCTCTGCAAGCAAAGTTATCTGATCTGTGCAGGTCACAGAGTATCCACTAAGAGAATTCCCAGCAGAGGAGCAAAGAGAATACAGATAAACTTTCCAAAAGTAATTTGGCTATATCATGTCATCCAGGGTCGGACGGACACGGATATAGTCTGGGAGATTTTGTAGGAGGAGACATCCATGCTAAGTATATAATTTAAAACATAACATTTTATACCTGCTAATTTTAGTTGCCAAGATGCATCTGAGAGACGTGTAACATTAATTATTAATTATTGTTGTTGTTGATAAAAATAAACCTATCATTAAAGCTTTGGGAGTGTTTTCAACATTAACAAATTTTCCATTTGATTTATTAACAGATATAAACATTTATTTTTTTATTTCTCCTTCCAGTCAGAGCCTCAACTTATTTCACACTCACCCCTCCCATAGGGAAAAGCTTGAGTAAATGTGAAGTGCTGTGAAGGGGACAAACTTTGCTCTTATTGATTACAGTCATACATGAGTGGAACCAAAGAATTAATTTATTTTTCGCATTAGCAGAAGCTTCCAATTGGTCTGGAAGTGTCAGATTAGACTTGTTAAAATATGTAAGCCTCAAAAGCTGGTATACCAGTCAAACACATACCAAAAGAGAAAGGTCACAACTTCTACTCCATAAACAGACACGTACAAATAACAGTATTATCATCAAAGCCAACATTTGGGAATTCAGGGACTTCTGCACAGGCCCTCTCCATTTTCAAGTAGAGAAGACAGCTTACAGGATGAAAGCTTTACTTTCCGATCATGTAGGATTTCTTTGATATTTGAATTTCAGTGCAGAACAATTTTCTGGTGATAGCAAGGCAATGGAACACATAAGAAATAGAGGCAGCATCCAACTACTATTCAAATCTCTAGGGGCCCTGGCCGGTTGGGCAGGTTTTATTTCCAGATCGTTTCTTACAGGGGAACCCACCATGTTGATGGACCATTGGAGAGTTTGCCCAGTGTTCCAACCTGGAGTCTGACAGAAACAACTTTCTGAAGGATTTACAAGTTAGAGGAGGATTTACAAGTTAGAAGTTAGGAGTTACAAGCTAGAAGGCCAGGCAACATGGAGCATATATCTTTCTTACTTTCCCTAAGATACTCCCTGTTCTGTCTTAGATGTGCACTGATTTTTGTGTATTCCACACAGATTCTGTGTCAGATAACAATCCATCTCCTCCCACAGAGATACTAATTTTTTTTTATGCAGACTGTCTCCTAGTTCATCCTGTTTTACATGGGAATTCTTTGCATCCCATATACATTAAATTTTTAATATGAGACTCAGTGAGATATAGAGCCAAGGGTTAATCATATGATTAGCGATTTGGTTAATGATTTAAAATAACTGAAGGAATTTTATTTCCTTTAAAATGCTACTAATGCGTTATTTAATAAGTCATATTTTGTATATAATAAAATGCCTAGGCTCAGTCAATGATAATTATGTTACTTAGAAACAATTTGTAGTTATGCACGCTGAAGACAATACAGTAGCATTTGCTTTCAATTTGAAGCTGTATGGGAAACATCTATGTTTCTTTGAGCTTTATGTGCAATGTTGCATTTTGCTTAATATTTTTCTGGTTGTTTACCTTTCAAAATAAGCAAATCTAAATTGGAACAGAGCTCAAAGCACTTTGGCAAAAGAATGTTTATATATGCTAATGATTTCTAATTAGGAAGAAAAAATTGCTAAAAACTAAGACAATGTGTTACTAGCAATACCAGTTACTCTGTCTTTAGTTATATGCAGGGCCTTCCAAGCCATAGAGAGCTTGAGTGGAGAACAGCAGACCAAGATGTTCAATAGATAAGACAGCTACCTGTTCTTCTCTTCTTGAACATCAACTCTTGGTCCAAGGCAAAATCCTCCTTGTGAAAACAGAGCTGTTGTACTGCTGGGTTTGTGGAGAAGAGGGTCACGTTAAAGTTATTTCACTTCCTAGTTACTGTGAAAAACGCAGGTCGCTTCTTGGGTAGTAGTAAGGTGTTTCTTGAGCTCCATAGTCATTATTTCTGCCACTGACTGTCAGAAAGGGAGAGAGAGGGAGAATCTTCCAGCCAAACTGTCCTTAGGTAGGAGTCAAGAATCACTTTAAACAGCCCTTGCTGTGTGGCATGGGGAGGGAAGGGTCTTAATTTTGAAGGCTGGATTTTATTTTTCTATCTCCTTCTTGCAAGAAGTGTTCATAGTGAGTGGAGATTCCCCTTCAGGCCTTCATGTGGAAAAAAAAAATAATTATCTGTTCTCAAATTAAAAATTAAGACAGGGGAGGAGACTTTATTACTCTCAACAACTACCTGAAAGAAGGTTGTAGCGAGGTGGGGATTGGTCTTTTCTCCCAAGTAACAACTGATAGGACAAGAGGAAATGGCCTCAAATTGCACCAGGAGAGGTTTGGATTGGATATTAGGAAAAAATAATTCACTGAAAGGATTTCAAGCATTGTGAGAAGCCACACAGGGAAGTGTTGAGACACCATCCCTGAAGGTATTTAAAAGACATGTAAATGTGGTACTTGGAGACATGGTTTAGTGGTGGACTTGGCAACGCTAGGTTAACAGCTGGACCTTATGATCTTAAAGGTCTTTTCCAACCTAAACAGTTCTATCATTCTATGAAAGTAAAATGGTCATTACATAGTCTCTTCTTTCATCAGTTCCCCTTTCTTTTTCTTTTCTTCCCTTCATTTAATTTGTCTTCTTTCTTCGTTCATTGCTTGCCTTGCTTTTATGATTTGTGGTATTCTACTTTTGGTCTGGTTTTCCACACCTTTTCCTTTGGGTTCTCTGATATTGTTTCCTTGTGTCTTTGTCATCCAACATTATGATCAAAACTAACATTTGGGAATTCAAAGGCTTCTACACAGGTCTTCTCCATTTTCAAAGAGAGAAGACAGCTTACAGGATTACTTTCCGATCATGTAGCTTCTCTTCAGTATTTGAATTTCAATGCAGAACAATTTTCTGGTGAAGCAAGGCACTGAAAGAGAAACAGCATCCAACTACAGTATTCAAATCTTTAGCGGTTCTGGCCAGTTGGGCAGGTTTTGTTTCCAAGACATTTCTTACAGAGGAACCCATCATGTTCCTGGACTGTTGGAGGGTTTGCCCAAGTGCTCCAACCTGGAGTCTGACAGAAACAATTTCCTCAAGGATTTACATGTTAGAAGAAGGAAAGGTCCTTCTCTGTTCTATTTTTTCACCCTCTCTTCTGCCTCTCTTTTGTTTCCTGAGAGGCAGCAGTCTTCCTGCTCGCTTTTTCCCTCAACACTTCATGTCCACTTTTACACTCTGTTGAAGTTCTCCTCTGCCTTAACTGTCAAGCTCCTCAACAGATAATATTTTTACAGTAATGGCTATCCTCTCTTCTGTTGGTGCCTTCAAATTATCAAGTTCCTTTTCTCATGGAGGATGAACTGAACATTTCAAGCTCAGTTATAACACTTGAATGCAGTAGCTCTGCCTCATAGATAGAAAAAAGAGAAATGAAGGAAAGTGTGCTTATGGGATGTGATAGCTCAGTAAGACTCTCATCGTGTACTAGCGTGTACACATTGTGTGCAAGCAGTTCGCTATTGCTGTGCTTCTTAATTAGAAACGTTATGGTTTTCTTTCTACTATTGAAAACAGTTTAAAAGACAGTGGGGAGCAGAAATTATATTATTATATGTTTATTATATAATTATACTATGCAATGATGCTGTATATAGTATTTTTTTCATACTGTGGAATTATTATACAAGAGGCTTCCATTGAAATTCAGTAGCCCTATGTGAGGGGTTATATCTAAACCAGGCACCAATCTAATGCATGACAGAATCATAGAATCGTCTAGGTTGGAAGGGACCTTTAAGATCATCTAGTCCAACCATCAACCTAAGTTTGACAAAAAAAACCCAAAAGAAAACCATACAAACCGCCCCCCCCCCATTACTAAACTGTGTCTCTTGGTGGGCCTTGGTGGACAAGGGCAGAGCGACAGATGTCATCTACCTGGACTTACGCAAAGCATTTGACACTGTCCCGCACGACATCCTGATCTCAAAATTGGAAAGTCATGGGTTCGATGGATGGACCACTCGGTGGATAAGGAACTGGCTGGATGGCTGCACTCAAAGGGTTGTGGACAATGGTTCAATGTCCAACTGGCAGCCAGTGAAGAGTGGTGATCCTCTGGGGTCGGTACTGGGACCAGTGCTGTTCAACGTCTTTGTTGGAGACATGGACAGTGGGCTAGAATGCACCCTCAGCAAGTTTGCCGACGACACCAAGCTCAGTGGCACGGTCAACACATTGGAGGGAAGGGATGCCATCCAGAGGGACCTGGACACGCTGGAGAGGTGGGCTTGTGCAAACCTCATGAAGTTCAACCAAGTGAAGTGCAGGGTTCTGCACCTGGGACATGGCAATCCCAGGCACAAAAACAGGTTGGGCGGAGAATGGCCGGAGAGCAGCCCTGAGGAGAAGGACTTGGGGGTGTTGGTGGACGAGAAGCTCAACATGAGCCGGCAATGCGCGCTGGCAGCCCAGAAAGCCAACTGCGTCCTGGGCTGCATCAAAAGAAGTGTGGCCAGCAGGTCCAGGGAGGTGATTCTGCCCCTCTACTCTGCACTCGTGAGACCCCACCTGGAGCTCTGTGTCCAGCTTTGGAGTCCTCAACACAGGAAGGACATGGATCTGTTGGAACAGGTCCAGCGGAGGGCCACAAAGATGATCAGAAGGATGGAGAACCTCCCCTACAAAGGCAGGCTGAGAGAGCTGGGGTTGTTCAGCCTGGAGAAGAGAAGGCTCCGGGGAGACCTTATAGCAGCCTTCCAATATCTGAAGGGAGCCTACAGGAGAGATGGGGAGGGACTCTTTGTCAGGAAGTGTAGTGACAGGACAAGTGGTAATGGTTTTAAATTGAAAGAGGGGAGATTTAGATTAGATATTAGGAAGAAATTCTTTCCTGTGATGGTGGAAGGGGGGGAAGCTGTGGATGCCCCATCCCTGAAAGTGTTTAAGGCCACGCTGGATGGGGCTTTGAGCAACCTGCTCCAATGGAGGTGTCCCTGCCCAGGGCAGGGGGGTTGGAACTTGATGATCTCTAAGGCCCCTTCCAACTCCAACCATTCTATGATTCTATGATTCTAATCACTATGTCAACCCGTCTTTTGAAAACCTCCAGGGATGGTGCCTCAACCACTTCCCTGGGCAGCCCATTCCAAGGCTTAATAACTCTTTCAGTATAAAAATTTTTCCTAATATCCAATCTGAACCTCCCCTGGCACAACTTGGGGCCATTTCCTCTTGTCCTGTGGCCTGTGACTTGGGAGAGGAGACCAATCCCTGCTTCTCTTCACCCTCCTTTCGGGTACTCTGACAGCCCCATGGCAGAGAGCAGGACTGAGAAACTACCTCATGAAAGGGTGCGAGAGAGCCCCATGATCTAAAGGCTTGATCTGAAGCCCCTTCACAAAACCATCCATTCTGTCATGCGATTGCCCTCCCATGCTATACCTGTATCTTGAGCTACTCTGTCATCTTTAGAGTAGGCCAGACTTTTTTTGATCAATTTATGACTAATATTACCTTTTAAAATTCAAATCTACTTTTATAAAATTGTTATTTTTATCTGTTAGAGGAATTAAACATTTTAACAGAGAAAATTGAACCCAGTAAATAAACAAACAGATTATTGCACACCTACCTTCCAGGCTGATCTTGGGCCTTTTTTTATCTCTGTGCTGTCAGAGATTGAGAACATTGGATTGATGCTCAGAACACCATGTCACTTCTCTGTATCTAGCACTGTACCTACGTTTACTAAAATCTGTCTTTTAAAATCCATGTTAAAATATGCTCTAGGTAAAAAAACCTTAAACAGGGATGGGTAGTCAATCGGCTAATCTGCAGCCAGTAAACCCTCACAGGGTAGTGTAACAGCAAAGCTACGTGAAAACCATCACACTCAGCACACAGAGTGACTAGGAAAAGTTAACAGTGAAAATTAAGCCTGAAGTCTGGTTCATTTCCTTTGCATTCCTTTCAAAATGCAAACATGCCATAAGCCCTCTGCTCCCTGGTTAACCAGTTAGTTTACAATTGCTTTGCATCAAGTGCTCAGCACAAAGTAGCTCAAATGTACTAGCAAATATATCCCTCTTCATTTCTTATAGCTGCTTGTCAAAGAGCAATAGAATAGGTGCTGTTCTTTTGGTTTCTTTAATTCCAAATATGGGATTCATTTCCTCCCAGCTCTCATTTAGGGGCAGGTTTTTCACACAGTGCTTTCTAAACTGCACAATGCTCCCAGATGATAAGGGGGGCGTAAAATCCTTCGGTGCTTTGAAATCAAGCTTAAAACCCTGCAGTGCTTTGGGAAAGATGGATAGTTATTCAGCAGTATTTGTTGGCACCAGAGTGGAGAGAGGCCCAAGGAATTTCACAGATATTGCTGAGACGGGACTATAGTGTTTCATGCAGGACCTCCCCGAGGAACTCCGTTTTGTGTTGACTATACCTGCCAAAACAACAATGTACCATATATTTGAGGTACTTTTAGATAATCTCATCAAAGACGAATTGTTGCAGATTCAACACAGAAGCAAATTTTCTATTTTTTATAGTATTAACTTGTTTACTTGTAGGATACCCTTCTTTGCCTTGCATATAGCAATCTTTACCATTGTTTTTTAAATTATTTTTAAGCTATCTTTTCTGATGGGAGAGTTTTCAAGATATTGAGTTGCAAAGTGGATTTGTAAGTAAAAGATCTAACCATTTGTTATACAGTTGTAGTAAACAGGACATTCAATCAACAGAATTTGATAGATGATAGTGTCTGCAACTGAATTAGACCCTAATTTTGAAGTCAATTCTTTGGAGTCCCAGGAAAGGTCTTGGACCTGTGCAATAACACCCTTTAAGACAGGCCTTTTGTTGTAATAATTGTGGTATTGTAAAAAAGCTAAAGTAACCATTATCACCCACCTTTGTGGATCAGTTAGCTTTCCATAATTGTCCCTGAGAATAGTTCATGGTTCATATACTAAACACCCTTATGGAAAAATCCTGTGTATTTCATTCAAAATGGTAACAGTTCTGTATTTCCATTATTATTTTAAAAATACTGTATCTTTGTTTTAGATTTTTGGAGAATATTCAATGCATCTCTTGAGAATATAAAATTCCAGAGCAGTTTGGAATAAATTCTAAAGAATTCCATGAAGGACCTTTCTTTGTTCATGTATGTGTGAGTGTGCACGCGTATGTGTGTGTGTGTGTATGTCGATAAGTGCAGGATTTTCCAAACAGGAATCACTCATATATTGATTTTGACTTTCAAATACCCAAGTTCCTTTGATTATGATGGGATCTACGAGCATGTATGAGAATAGAATACAGTCCTTTAGTGGTTCAGTCTACCAGCTTCAAAATTCTTGAGTCAAAATGCAACATCTTATTGACACATTTCCAATATGAGCAAACAATGAAAACAAAGGCAATGTGATAGATACATAGAATAGAATACATAATGAAATTCAGGCAAATATCTGAGCTCAAAGGCATGAGGAGCCCACAATGTATGCTACTGAATCAAAAGGTAATATGCTATTTTTTATTTTTTTTCTTTATTTGAAGTTATGTTTGAAAAATTCTTCAATATTCCTTTGAAAACCAAAAAATACATCCAAAACCTTTTTAGTTTTTATATTAAATTATTCTAATACATATCAATGCAAAATATCATTTATATATTTCTTAGTCTTATTTTAGGTAAGCTAATATTTATCAACTTGAACAATTCTATTAATTATAAGCCTTCCTTCTGAAATATTTCAGAATATTTCGCCTTTTAATGAGGCTGACAGTGGTAGGTGAAGTTTTTACTGTAAAAGCACATTGGATATTTTTCCTGCATATTTGACATCTGGTTCTTCACATCATGTGATTTCCTGTTTCACATTCGTGGCATTTTAGTTTTTGTTAGAAGTAAGTATCAGCAGCTTTCATGGTAGCAAGAAGCTGTGAGTGTGTTATGGGTCCATGAGCAAGCTGCTTGAATTGGATCTTATTTTGCGCGATGATACAGTTGCTTTTCAGTGAGCTAAGAATCAAGTCATGTCTTATGTTAAGTAGTCATGACATTATATCCAGCTGAATTTATTACTCCTTCTATTAAGTTTTTCTGTGAGCAATCACAATACTGACAAGGCTGCCATGTTAACATTTTTAAGCATCTGGTGGGGTTGATTTGCCTACAAGCTCCCAGGGGACAGTGGGTGTTCCAATCACTTTACAAAACAAGTGACAGGTTGTGCTCTCATGAGTGACTGTGCCTTTTTCTTTATGCCTCTAGATTATTCCATCTCAGCATGAAACTTAATATTTGATCAGAAACACTAGTATAAATTTGCAATGTAATATTAAACTGATTTAACTTTAACCTTGCAGCTCTTCAGTTACTGATCTTGCCGTGTATAAACACAAGTTCATGTGCCATAGAGGACTTAATTTAGCCAGATTTTCTACCTTCTTCATCTTTAGGGTAGAAATAATTAATTTTTTTCTCAATATAACTATGGGGTTTAGGATTATGCTTATCATTTAACCAGAGACCTTTGTTAATAAGAGAGAAATACTATCTTATCCTTTTCTTGAAAATACTAACATGCAAGAAGATTAGTCACCAACTCCACTTAAATTGTAGTATCTTCACTTAAAGAAGTTGAAGATGTTACAGATGCAGAGACTATTGGCTTTAAAATTTTTCATATTTTAAGCATTAAGTACATTTCCATGGGGTATCCCCCACTGATAAGTGTGAAATACCATTCAAAATGCAGTATTCTAGACTTAATGAAGTCAATGAGAATTCTGTGCCAGCTCTAGTAGCTTCATGGTTTTGCTCCTTGTGGAAGGGCTCAAGCACTTGAGGTTACTGCAATATATTCAGAAATTAAATCCAGATACCTTTAGTTTTTTTAAAAAATTAAAAATTAAAAAATTTTAAAAAGAATACTTTAAATCTCAAGACTTCCAGAATACAATTAGACTTGCTGCAAAAATGAACCCATCTCTGTGAAGCTCAACTGGTCAGCATACTACTTGCCTCCAAACCCGTATATGACACAGAATCCAGATATTCCCCTAAGTAGAAGCTTTGAAGGGCCTAGTCTGTTCTGTGTTCTGAGAGCACACCTAACCTATAATGACAGAGCCAGCCTCCTAACAAAAAATGACGAACTGCATTTTTCCCCTCTGGGAGCCAGGCTCTGGGTGACGAAGGGATAAATTCATAAGTTCCCGCTGTCAAGTTTTGTACTACTGGTCTTTAGATTAAAATGTGGTTAGGAGTCTTCTGCTTTTCTGAAACTGGTGGAAAGTAAAACTCAGGACTCGTTTATACAAAGCAACATCCGTAAAATTCAAATGCAGTCTTGAGATGATTTGAATTTTAAAAAATGTTTTCCCTTTCTGATCCTGTGTGAAACCAAACTGCCTGTAAGTAACACCTTCTTAAACAAAGATTATAACATACAAGCATTCGTGCATGAAAGTGATGATATTAATTATCATTCCAGAACAGGAATGTGCTGTTGATTGTAATAGGGTGTAATTGTACGTTTAGAGAATTTTCAAGCCCACCTAAATCCACACCAGCTGCACTCCTCCAGCAGCATTTAGGCCAGTCCTCGGTCAAAGACTTCAGCAGACAGCGGGAGTGCGACACTCATATGGCCCCACCGCTCCCAGTGGTGGGCTGGTACGTCCAGGGATGCCTTTGGATCAGTGCACAGCAGTGCTCCCTGCCTCATGGGGGAACTAAGTGTAGGTGCATCATTTTTCACACTGACTGGTCTGCATGCTTATCTTAAGAGGGCTATTTTCCAACACTGGTCTCTATATGCTTTCTACAACAAAATACTACCTCTGAAATTGTACACTTAATATATATGTCAGATTTTTTTTGGATTCTAAACCACAGTGTCAAGTTTCATTTAAATGAAAAGTAAGAGGTCACACTGATAAAGGTGTCTCCATTCAGATTCTTGCTAATTTTTTGTCATTATATTCTTTCCTTTGTGATGTGTTTATGACATACTGTGAGGTGCAGAAATATACTAAGAAAATGTGAGTTTTCAAAGTTGTATTTTAAGCCAGGGGTCTTAAAGATTTACAGTCACTTAAATAGTTAAAAAGCATCATTTAATTCACAGAAAGATACAGCTCAGCTATACGATTAAGCAGATGGAAGCTGTTAGCCTTATTAAGCCTCATTTTTGTATATCACATAGCATGAAGGGCAACATTTTTTTTTTTTAGTATGGTCTCACATTCATTCCAGGGTTACAGGCAAGATTTTGAAAAGTTAGTGATGGATTTATTACATTTAATGAGCATTCAATATATGGCTTCTCAGTCTTGGCTGACATTTTGAAATTCGACTTCCAGCAGTGAAATCTTGTCAGGGATGGGTTTTAGATTGCTCAAGCTTTCATGATTAGAGCTTTTCATGTATAATGTCAAGTACAATAGTCAGTTAAATGCTAAATGAGCATACCATTGTTAATGGAGTAGCAGCATAGAGAATAGACTCTAGAGAGTTTGATTTTTTGGCTGACTTGGACCTTAACTTTATGAACTTTATTCACATATTCATGAATGTATATGGGTCATAGATGAGAACATTTAAACTGTTTACAGTATGGTATTAGATACCATGGTATATGGTATTATCTAATACCATGGTATATGGTATTAGAACAAATTATTTGAGTTATCAAGATAATAAAATATTATTTATCTCTTTATTTCTGCCAGATTATTCATCATGTATACATGTGCCTTCTATATTGTAGATACATATTTGTACATAAGTGAACTGTAATTACCACAGTCTTTTTAAAAATATGGCTTTTTAATACACCTGTCTTGCACAGTAACATTAAAGTTGAGAATTTAAATTTACGAGCAACCTGGAAAACAACTATATATTTTAGAGTAACAAATATACACAGACAAATGAAATGACATGTGCGTAATACGTTTTTTCATGTTATGCACATTAAGTTGTACAGAATTAGTTCAATGGCTGTCTAAAATGTTGGATCTTTTGTATGGACAAAGCAGTGTTTGAGTCGGCTAAGTTACCTCAGGCCCAGATCCACAGTAGGAATTTAGATGTTAACTCAGTAATATGAAAGTTTTCACTCAGGAAAGCAATAAAATGTAATGCCATCTGTTCCTTTACATAAGATAGTTAGGCTCCATTGTTCAAAGTGCAGAAAAAGTTAAGTGAAAAAAAGTGTGCACGTATATCAGTGTGCTGAGTCAGCAATGCCTACACTAAATATGGAAAATGTTGAGGAGAGGTTTACAGCTCACCGTTACAAGTTTTGCACTTCTACCTGCTTGAGATTCATATTCAGAAAGCCCTCCCCTCATTCAGGTCAGGTCTCCCTCCTTTTTTACATGGCGTCTGAGAGTTAAAGTACCTACTCGGCATGTGTATAAGGGATTATTTTTCCTCCCTGTTCTCATTTAGGAGCCAGAAACACATGTTCATGTGCTGAGGAATCACCAAACAGTTTATTATTGGGTGTTTTGAAAGGATTTCTTCTCAGTCATTTCTGTGTAAGAAGTTTCCCTTTATGTAGAATATTTAAATATTAGTTGGAACGGAGGCTAGAGACCAGGTCTCATGGATAAATATCCTGTTAACAATTTTAGAGTTACTCCCCTTATATTTCACTATCAAGCTAAAAACTTTTTTTTGTCTCACTGACTATTATTCTCAACAGAGGAAAAATCTCCACAGAAAGAGGGAGACGCAAAGTCTCTGCCAATTCTGGCAGTTATTGACATACTGATACCTCCCCACTGGTATAACTTTTCTCTGGCATTGCTAGGACGTTGGGCAAGCACAGTGTACAACCTATAAGGCTTATTAAAAAATTTTAGGAAGAGGAACTTCAAGATTATGAAGTCTCCCGTTCAAATGGAAAGATGAGGATGAACTCTTTATGAGGGAGTGTAGGGATAGGATGAGTGGTAATGGTTTTAAACTGAAAGAGGGGAGATTTAAATTAGATATTAGGAAGAAATTCTTTACTGTGAGGGTGATGAGACACTGGAACAGATTACCCAGGGAAGTTGTAGATGCCCCATCCCTGGAGGCCTTCAAGGTCAGGTTGGATGGGGCTGTGAGTAGCCTGATCTAGTGGGAGGTGTCCCTGCCCAGGGCAGGGGGATTGGAACTAGATGATCTTTAAGGTCCCTTCCAACTCTAACCATTCTATGATTCTATGAAATTCTGGCCCAAATCAGAATTTATGGGGTTCTGTATGTTCCTCCTGGCAGAAATCACTGTTCCTTGAGAACCATTTTGGCAGAAAATAAGAAAATCTAAATTAGATCTGCATTTTGGCACCTGAAGTGACAGGGACCTAAGTACCTTTGTAAATATGAGTTTAGATTGCCTGTGTTGATTGCAACTGTTCATAAAATATCTATAAGCTTTATCCTACAGATACTAAAATTAGATTAATCTAAAATAATTTTATGTACTCTTTCATGGATATACTATACAGATGAAAAATCATATCTAAGTAATGTTTTTATTACCCATTTTCATGGCATATGTGAACAGGAGAAGCAAGGCTGGATGTGTAGGTGAACTGATACAAATTTTGACATTTTGCTGCAAAATGGAATCCTCCTGCCAATTAGGAAACAAACAAAGAAGCAAACAAACAAACAAGACTTTAGAACTATGTTAGTTTAAAGCTAGTTTCTACTTTTTCACAAGTTTGCAAACTGCATTTTTCTGTCCTTGGCTCTCATCTTGCCTTGCTATCACTGTGAGCAATGTTTGAGCTCCAATTAGACAAAACATGATTTTTCAATGATAAGATTGCTCTTTATTTTAGATGTTTAACTCTGACTCCCAAGCATCAATTAGTTTGTTTCATTTCTTTTTTAATTGATTAATTCCTCAGTACAGTAGAAACTAATTAATGGTTTAAATATTTTGCTACTTGTTAATGTTTCTTGAAAGCACATATCCTCCGATTTTTTATGTCAATGAGAGACCATTATCCTGTGACAACATTTTAATCCAGTGAATTTTTTTCTTAATTGCCTTGAATCTTAATATATGTTTGATTTCACCAACTATTACCAACCAATGTAAATATTTTTTTCTCTGTTCTGTTTTCTGCCCCATTTGGTGACAACAGGTTTTCAGCAATATGTATGTTCTACTTTCGTATATGTCCACTGTTCTTGAAAATGTAGCAATTTTTAGTGCTGTGAGTGCCCCATGAGGCAAGACCACAAGGCACTGAGCCAAATAGATTACTGGAATAAGCAGGCCAACATCCATCGACTTTGCCAGCATCAGGCCAATTTATAGTAGTGTCAGTTTTGGTTTATCTCATTTCATCTGACAAAGAACATCCCATCAGTCTACATATTTTGCTTTTTATTTAGCAATTTTAGGTTAGTAACTGACTGTGGCAGCTCATGCTTCTTTTTCTGAACTGGTGCAGACCTCAAGCTGCAGAGATAAAATGACCAGAAGGCTATTTCAGGTAGCCCTTGGAGGATCATTTCAATACGATCTTCTTAGCCCGGGGTAGTAATATTGCGGTAACATAAGACCAATCACAAGGCCAGCAACTGGAGTGGCTGAGACTATAGCAATTAAAAGGAGACATCATTCTGCATTCCTCCCTCGCCCCCATCCAGTAGTGACCAAAGCCTCCAGGTGGGGCCCATTGCAGCCCTGTTTGGAGTATGCACCTCCTGGGATATTCCAACAACAGCCAGGTGTACACAGCACGAAACTTACTACAGTGAAAAGATGTGTGCATACCACTTCTTGAACTGTGCTCTGTTTGCTGTCACCCCATGCAAAGACCTACCCTGGAACACCAGAGATTTACAGAACTAGATGCATCATGAAATAAAGACCACCAAATACTCACTGGAGTCTAGTGACCAGGAGATTTAAAACACATTGCTAGAATTTCACCTTGTGTGGAATAAGCTAACTGCATTCACTTCAAGACAGCTACATAGACCAAAGCTGGGCTGGTCTACACTTCTTAAAACAGAATCCTGAAAAGGAGAGAAAACATACCAGATTTCTACTTTCCTGAAAGAGTGAGGGGAAACATTTGCAAAGCCTGTAATTGCATAAGGGTACAGAGAGCACACATTGTCAGGGTAGTGTGTCGGCCTTAAGATTAAATCACTGTTCATATTTTGAAAATAGAGGCACAAGCAGAGAAATGGAAACGTGCAGGTACAACCAGCATGCAACTCATTACTGTGTCAGAGCATTTCCATCATCTTTAGTTTGAGTTTGAATTTTGAACAAATGATGGTGTGTTTTAGGCTAATCAGTGACTTTCTGGTGCCTCTTAGTAGTGAAGGAAACTGCAGAGTTAAAGCCTTAGAGAACACAATTAACCTATTTGGGAAATATCATTTAAAATCTTTTAAAATAATTAAAAATAGATATCAAAGACAGTGATAATTTCAGATTCTGAACAGAAGGTCCTCAAATTGTCAGCATGGACCGATCTGGATCAGAATTCATCCATTACTGGAAACTTTTATAAACAGAAAGTTAAACAGAAATGAACAATGAACTCCAGATCAGTCTGTCCCCCTTTTTATTGGCTGCATTCTCAGATATTCAAGAAAAACTGCCTTTCTTACCTCCGTTGGAGAAAGCTAACAAGTTCCCTGCCAAGTCAAGCCAGCGAGGCTCCGACAGTATCTGTCTCAGCAGAATAAAACAGTCACCCTCTTGCAAGAGCAATTAACAATAAAAGTTGTATTAAAAATTTGTTTTAAATCATTAAGGTTAGTGAGACAGAAGTAAAACTAGAAAACCACCTTTCAGGAAGCACACTACTGTGTCTCCTGTTTTATGTTTCTAGGTTGATTTCAAGATTGCCTGCACTCTAAGTTGATCAGTAAAAATATCAATCATGATGTTCTCTTGGGTTTCCAATATCTCTTCCAGGTATAAAAATAATGAAGATTAAAACACTCTGGCATTTGAAGGAGGGGAGGGAAGGGAGGAAGACACAACACCCTGAAAGGATCTGTTTCTCAAAATCAAAATTATTCAGTTACTGCCTGAATATTTTCCATAAATGTCAAGTTTATTCTCAAATTATCTTCAAGACAAGTCTGAGTATAAACTACTGAAATTGTAGGAAGAATATTGCTTTTACTGCAAATCTTCCCAGCCGTTTATGATCAATGGCATAATGTTCGAGTACAGTCTTCAGAATCCTCTATATGTCTTTAAAGCCTTGAGTCTCCAGTAATTACTCGATATTACACTTATGCATTTATTTGTATTCATCCCTTCATGCTAACAAAATCATGGACAGAAATTGGAAATTTTTACCCAATTAGCAGAAAATTGGAAGGCCTGACCATAGGAATGTCAGTGACCTGTCCTGATGAGTATAGATTTGTGAATACCATACACAGATTTGTGAAAATGCCTATTATGGGATTGTTTTACAGTTTTGGTACTAGTGTATATCCTGCTTGCTACCCTGCTGTAATATAGTACATTTTCAAGCTGCATCCCAAAAATACCACTTTTAAGTCTTCCCCATTGAGAAGAGATCCATGTATGAAATACTCGCTGAAGACACAGCTGCAGACTGTGGGTAAGGGCACATCCCTGACAAAGGAGGAACAGTATTTCTGAGACACCTTGCCCCATGAAGCCTCCCAGGAAGAGGGAGCCTCCCCATCCCCAAATGCAATCAGTGCCCATTCTGGATCACTAGATTTTTACAGCTACTGGAAAAGCCTGCCAACAAATGAGGGTTTGAAACACCTCCCTGATACACATGAAACATTAGCAGTGTTTTGGTTCAAGAGAAGAAAGCATAGCAAGCTGCTGGTACTCTATCATCTACACTTGATTACAGTCCATCAACTGCTGTCAATTTCTTTACAATTGTAAGTCTCTCTCTCTTGATTTTCTCTTTGATCAACTGGCAAAGACAACTTATTGTAATAGAAGAGAGCTCCCATGGATGTGAGACTTGCAGAGGAATCTCTCTGTAGCAAATCTCTCTGAAGTACCAGTGGGCACTGACAATTTCTTAAAGGACTAACAGCTTCTTCTTTAAATCAAAATTATCTTATTTATACTTTATATAGCTTAGTGACGAGAGCCTGCTATCAGCTTGGCTGTGTTTCTTTTGTATACCAAAGTCATCCCTTCCAAAGTAGAGGATGACAGTTGATCTTTACGTGCCTACAGACAAATGACAGCCACTCAGAGAGAAGCATCTGCCAATACTGAGAATACTGAGTTCTCTCTCATACCTACAAATCGCTCCTTATAAGAATCTTTGTCCTTATCTCAACAATATTGTGCAAACTTTTCCAATTCAAGGTTTAAGCTTTCAGTTTTCTCTCTACTTGCCCGCATGTGCTGTACAAGTAATACCGCTTGTGTCTTTGTCATTAATAGTCACATCATTCATATAAGTAATTTTTAAATTAAAACTGGTAAACTCAATACTTACTTAAAATATGGTTCTTTTGGAAATGATGATATGAAAAGATTTCCCAGGCTGGCCTTCCTAGTTCAGGTTTCAATAGGTGAGAGAAAAGTAAGCCTCGTAGCGCATCATTTATACAGTGGGAGCAACTGAAGGGCCTTACAACACCAAAGCCAAAGTTTAACAGAGGTGGTCAGTGTGAAATAGTATATATCTTTTTTTTACAAGTCTCTCTGAACCCTATTTGCACCCCACTCTTTGTACAAAGCAAAAGTGGAGTCTGCTGTCTGTACACATTTGCTTGGATAAGTTATGTAAAGAACACGATATGATATATATATACACACATAGATATATAAATGTATTGCCTTAAGACAAAAACACTCCCTGTGCATTTCATTATAATTCTATGTATCTAAAGAGTCCTACAAGGAGTTCTTTGGAAGAAAAAACAAAACAACTGTTTCTTACATTAGTGTAGATTTGTCAATTAACCTGCACAAATAGAGTGAGGAGCAACTTAATCTCAGAACAGTATAATTAATTGGTTAGACAAAAGGCCGCTTGTGTCTATCTAGTATCTTATGCAAGCACATCACACATTTAAGCCAAAACGCAAATACTTAAGAAACAACCAAAACCTGACGAATAGAAGCAGCCTCAATTCCTACATAAGTAGCAATAATATCATCATAATTGAAAGGAGTCTAACATGGCATGATGACAGCAATATTCCCTGAGAACAAGGGGAGAGAGACTCAAGAGTTTCTAGTGAAAGGGGGGAAGACGATGTAAAGTAAAATGGGTGTACCGTTAAAATAGAAAGAGTCCCAACACACCAACTAGCTGACTTGGCACCCAGTGCAACGTTGTGTTATCCATCATTCATGAAACCTGGTTTCTGGAGTGAATACAATAATACTCATAGAACAAGTGGCAACTAGCAGCAGAATATGGAAGTCTTAGGCTTTTTGGACAGAATATTAGAGTGACGGGGTATTGCCTTTCTTTAATGATTACAGGACTGGGTTGCTTATGGTCATTTCTCCTGCATGGTAAAAGATTAATTCTTTGTACAGGCCATAAATCATAAATCCATCTTCCCAGAATGAAGCTTTAGATAAATATCCAAGCATACCCTTTCTTTGCTATCTCCCTCACCGGTTAAGGATCTGAGAATTCCTTGATGCATACTGAAGGTTGGTTTTGTATGATCGAGGACTATGCCTGGAGCAAATGAGGCTAAAAGGATAATACAGGAAAAAAGGAGAGTGGCAATACTGAAGAATCTATTCAGAGGAGATTGATAGCTGTAACAGAAATAAAGGAAAGAATACAACAATAAAAGCTAAATAAAACCTAGAAAAATTGAAGGAAGGTAATTAAAATCTAGGAAAAAGCATAAAATTCAATTAAAAAGTTAATGTTGATGTAAAAAACATGTAGAATTATATTAGTGCTTTAAACTGTCATTAAACCCCTGAGAACATACAGGTATCAAAAGTGCCCAGAGCCAGACATCAATTTTTATTTCCTTCAAAACAAGCCTATATTTTCTATATGCAGTGTAAAATAGAGAATATAAAATTCTAGACATAAAAGATAGGAATGTCAGCTGGAATAGCAGTGGAACAGTATTTCATAAGATAACCAATAATAATAACAATAATAGCCAACAATAATAACTTTGATTAGTGTGTACCTTTTAGTAATCTGTCTTGCATGTTATTTGTAATAAATGTTTTCAATTACTGTACATGAAACTTTTACTTTAATGGACTATAATGTTATTTGAAATGTGAAGTTGCTAGCCCAGCGACTGAATTCAAGCAAAACTAACTAACGTAGAAGAAGAAGAAATGATGTTCCTGTTTTTCTTGTGTAACAGAGCTATCTGCCACAACTGTGGTCTGTCCACCACTATGGAGAAACGAGTTTGTAGCAAATCCAAAAGTAACACCCACATGCACCCTCCAGAGAGAAGCAGATTTACGCCTGTAATTCATGAGCTTTTCCCAAGTCATCATCAAGTTATAAAGGTGCTTAGACACCTAGAGGTACAGAGCAGTAGCAGTGAAAAGTTCAGCCTATATATTCAGGCTTGGTCTTCTCATCTTTACTTTCACTTTTTCCTTTCTTCCATTCTTGTGAGTTGTTACTGATACTAGACATCCATTTCAAATATAAAGAACAGCTTTCAAACAAGGAGAACATTGAAGAATTTAAGACAGTTTTACGTGCAACTGCTTAGATAAAGGCTTTAATAATAATTCTTCAATTTTTTGTTTGATATCATCCTATCCATCACATCGTACCTGAAATTAATGTATTAGTCCTGAATGATCACCTGTAGAAACAATGTCTGTTTTTGAATATTGATGTTTCTGCAATAGCCCATGGAATGTGTTATATTGCTGAAAGCTTTTTTCCGATTAGATGACCTAAGTTTTTTCCTGCTTTCATATGAGCCTGTCTGCAGTGAATAAAAAGAATAATTGATCCCTGATATTTTAGAAGGAAAGGTCGAAGCATGGGGATCTGCTAAATACACTGTGGACATCCAAAACATTTTAGTTGAAAGTACTACATTATGAATAATTTGACATAGAGTTATTTGGAAGCCTTAAGTAAAAGCCTTGACTCTTTACCCCCAAAGACCTGATGTAACCTGTGCAGAGAGGGTCTAAGTGCCACAAAACTGGAACAGCAGTATTTACTCCCACTTTGCACTCAAATAAGTGTAAAAAATATATAAATACACAAAGGCATTTAGTACTTATTCATCAAGTGGGTGGGTAAGTACTAAGGCTTGCAAGGGCCGGAGAGGTTCAAGTTCAAGCAAAATACTTACAGACAGGTAATGTGAAGTCAAGGCAAGGGGAGAAGTAGAAATGTTAGTATTGCTGAATCTGTAAAACTGAAAAAGAATCTGAGACTTTTACTATAAAAACTATGTATTAAATTATTTAGTGTAATATATACATAAATTATTTTATGACAGCTTGTCTGTGGAAGAGGACAAAGCAAGCTGTTTGTTTTTATAACATTTTCCATGAAGATATTAGTGATAATTAGAATTGCATTTAGTTTTGTCCTAAAATTCCATGTAATCTCAATCAAAGGTATTCAATGTCTGGGAGTTTCACGTTCATCACTGTGTTTGTCCTGGCAGCATTTCTGGAGGGAAGCATTATGGTTCCCCCTTCACAAATGGTGCAGGGGGCGAGAGGGACCACCAATAATATTTCACATAATAGGTACCCAGGCATATTTGAGCAAAAAGAAATAATGGAAACTTTTCAGCAATTTTTGACTCCAAGCTGTGAGGCAGTAAGGGAAGCATTCATCAGAACACTTCAGAGAGAGAAAATGCGATCCATGTTTTGTTACAAGGATTTCGGAAACTCCATGGCTTTGTCTATACATCCATAACAAATTAAACAGGCCCAGAAATGCTCTCTGGCCCTGAGGACAATTGGGACACACAACTTATCCATACAAACTCTTGCTTTCCAGAAGAGGCTGCCTGCATCCATACTGCCTGTTGGCCTGTGCTGTCCCATGGAGCGTGATGGGAATTGTGGAGGGGGGCGTTGCTTGGTGGAGACCATGGCAGGGGTCATGGTAGCAGTTCCAGCCTTGCTTAGTTTGCTAGTACAGACATAGCTTGCATTTTGCAAATATTGACTTGTTTTTTGCATAATATAGTGTGATGAGGTCTTTAAACTGTAATCAACTTGATATATTTAGCAAAGTCACTGCTACAGGAACTTTCAGAATATTCTTCTTAGGGGAAAAAAAAGAACAACCAAAACCACCAAAAAAAAAACCCCAAACCCCAAACCAAAAAAAAACCCCAAAACCAAAGTCTAAAATAACTACACTAAAACCAGTACAAACCACTTATTGAAGAGTTTTCTAGAATCTGGAAAGGTATATTTTTCATTTGCTTACATTCATCACCCTATTCTCCTGGTGTCTGAAATCACTTCATCAAAACCAGCTACCGCACAGGTTATTGTTCTTGGTGCACTGACTTTGCTTGTATCCTGGTCTCAAATTTTGGAAGAGATCTCTGCCTGAAGTTCAATATAGATTAGACACTGCTGTCCCTTCAAAATTTGGCCATCACTTGTGTGTAAATCAATTCAGTTCTTCCAATAAAATAGGAAGTTTTTTAGGTGCTGACTTTACTGATATCTCCCTCTCTGGCAGAGCTGGACAGGTTTCTGGCAAGTCTAGTCCATTAGTTATTCATCTCTAATTTGTTGAAATTAACTGTCAAATGCTGGGATTGTTGCCAGGACAAGGTCAATATGGACCTGAAAATCTTTATTTGAAGCCTTTTATTCTTTTGTTGGTAGTTGCTTGATTTAAGCAGCGAGTACTGGCTGCTGCCGTAAGTACTTTTGCCTTTGCATTCAGTGCTGAAAAGAATTAGTCAAAATCTTGAAGCTTAACATCGAATTTCATGCAAGACTTTCGAACCCAAGAATTCCACCAGATGTTTATAACTTTTTCAAGGGGAAATAAAATACAAGAGGAAAAAATCATATGCTAATGTCTCCTTTTCCACATGACATTATCTGTCAATTTCTATAAAGGCTTTTCACATGGCCGTAATTGTTGCCTGGTCTTCTTCCAGCTCTTTGGTGTTTGTCTGTGGTATGCTGACCACAAGAAGCTATGTCCAACATTGCTGTTGTTTTAGAATGACTCTGTAAAAATCCATAGAGTCTTTTTGTGCTTTCCTGTGACTTTATAGAGTCATGAATGTGACCCTGTGAATGTAAGAATTAAAAATTGTCTGTAAAAATTTCTCCATGTATTTGTCATACTCAGGTATCATCTTAAATTAGAAACTCCCTGGATAGTAGATGTTTGTATAAAGTGGCAGAATTTCCTGTTTACTCATATCAGTCTTATGAATTTCCCAATTCATTTATAGACATGTCAGCTTGTTCGACCTCAAAACTGCATCTGCCATATTTATTATCATCTCTTCTGTAAATGTACACATTCTGGTCATATATTTGGATATTTATAACTTAAGATGAAACCGTCTCTGAGCCACAACTAGTTCTTTTTAAGAATGGAAAGACACTGGCAATTTGACAGTCTGAATGACTGTTTTGGAGGTGATCAGATGGTGAAGATCCACAAATAATATCCATTAGATGCGCATCTTCTTGGCAGGGGTGTTGATGCAGGTGTACAATGAAACAGGTTTGTTAGCTAGGTGGGTTTGCCAGGAACATACATTAACATCTGACTGTGATAATGTTTTGACCAATAGCATTCAAATTAATGCCCAGTGACCTACAAGCAGCACATGTTCTTGCCTGTGTATCCATACAAATGCACAACTTCCCTGACAGGCTTCAGTTAATTCTTTCACAGTTGCGACCTTTCTCTTTTCCTCAACATTGCCTGATAAAATCCCTCTTACGCTGCTAACGTGTAAACCATGTTGCTATTTTTAAGGCTTCGTGAGACCTCACTTTTCCTAGTGTTAGATCTGGGTCTAAATAAAGTTTTGCTGGCAAACTAGTATCTCTGATGCTATCAGCTCTCTTCTCTTTTATAACTGTTTTCTTTTAACATTCTGCATTTGCAGCGTTCAGCAAGACTGAACTGCAGCAGCTAACAATTTCCTTTTTTTTATTTTTTTTTTTCCCCTCTTGTTCCTGGAACCTTCCAATAAGTTTAGCTTTATGGTATCTAATATTCTTTCTTCCCACTCCATTAATAAAAGTCATGGAATCACAGAATGGTTAGAGTTGGAAGGGACCTTATAGATCACCGAGTTCCAACTTGAGCAAGGCCCTCACAATGGCCTTTATCGCACAGCGATCTGTAATCTTGTCTTCATTATTGCAGAAAGCTGGAGCTGAGTTTCCTTCAGAAGTTTCCTCTTTCCCTGTTAATTATCACCTGCATCAGTGTTGCAATGTTTCTTTTTCTTTATTCCTCCTATAGACAACATGCTTCTTCCCACTCCTTGCATCATGTTGGGTGATCACATAAACAAACATGCCTCATATTTGAACTTCACCTGAAAAATTCTCAAACAAGGACATTCATGCTGCTTATTGTCCTCACTCTTCTGCAATCTGGAGTCCTCTCCTCTGCACAACTGCACAGACTACTGCCCAACCCACCACTTCAACTACGGATATAAAGACACAGCTCATTTCTGGTGGTCAAACTGACATTTCCCAAGACCACAAATATCAGTCAAAGCAAATCTGTGACCCAGAAAAAACTGCTGACCAGGGTGAGCTTTGCCCTAAAACCTATCTGTAGCTAGCAGGAGGCCCTAACCCAGGTCCCGCTGCAGTGTCTTACGAGCCTTGCAAACCTAATGGCCAGACTTCAACACTATGGGGAAGGGGGATGAAATGTCTGTCAGTATTATGGCTTTATAATTTCCTTTGACGGACAACTCCCTTGCTAGTACAAAAAGGCAGACAGAGAGCAAAGATCTGGCCCATTCAGTTCCAGTTGTGCTAGGAAGATTATTTTATTAAAATCTATCACCATATTTTGGCAGATATAATTCCATTAATTCTAGCTGCTTTGCTAACACAACAAAATAAACGTCTCAAATCCCTCATCTCTGGAATAAAAAGATTCAGATTAGATATCAGGAAGAAATTTTTTACTATGAGGGTGGTGAGACACTGGAACAGGTTGCCCAGGGAAGTTGTGGATGCCCCATCCCTGGAAGTGTTCAAGGCCAGGCTGGGTGGGGCCTTGAGCAACCTGCTCTAGTGGGAGGTGTCCCTGCCCAGGGCAGGGGGGTTGAAACTCAATGGTCTTTGAGGTCCCTTCCAACCCTAACCATTCTATGATTCTATGATTCTATATCCATTTCAAACCAGGGACTAGAAAAATAGGATTAGAACAAGGTGAATCAGTCCAATGGCTAGGGTAAACCAAACAAGTGCAAACCTCATACGGTCCTGTTTAGTGGGGTTCAGCCACAAGAAGAGTGGGAAGCAGTGCAGCAATTAGTCTCAGTTATGCTTTTTTATTACAGACATATATCTGTCTACTCTTTTTTATTTGTATCAGAATTGTTTTTCTGAAGATTTTTATTTCAGTGACTGAAACGTTCCTTTCCCAAAACCTTTTTTTTTTACAAATGAAACTTTCAAAGTATATAGGAAATTTGTCTAGTATATACAAGAAAGACTGGGCAATGTTTCAAAATTGAGTGGAAAAACACAATATTTCTGGTTACAGAAAATTAATCCAAAATAATGTCCTGTTCATCAATTTGTTAAACTCCCATGACTAAAAAAAACCCCCAAAACCTCCAGATAGCTTCTACAGGCTATAAATGTGTAATAAGACTATAAAAGATATGTATCTCCACGCAGAAATTTCAAGAATGCCACTTATTTTTTCAACTCACAAGAAACCAAAATAAAACAAAAAATCCATAGGCACAAAACAATTTTAAAACAAAAGCACACAACTTTGCACCTAAAAAAGAGACTCCAGTGATTATGAAAGGACAGAAGAGTGATTTTACTGGTTTTCTTTTTCATTTTAAAAAAGAGAATTTATATAATTGTCAGGAAACTGCTACATGACAGAACAGCTGTAAAGAGCCAAATTCTTTGGCCTGGCTTCCAGGAGCTATGTTATTAGATTTTGAATCAAGTAATTTAACCCCAATTTGCAGGTAGCCACAGATTCAAAATAACCTTGGAGAACCTCCATGGACTTGCTACTCTGCTTTTGATGATTCTGGGCATATTGCTGAGGTTGTCTGCTGCAGTCAGGTAGAATACCAGAAAGCAAAACTATTATACCAACAATACATAGAGCTATTTTTATAATGTCTGAATCAGTCTCTATGGCAACATTTTTTTAGCCTATTTAGTTGGTTGGGTTTTTTTTAAATCTTTGTCTTTCCCTTCCCTTTCTTGCATTATTCTGTTGCGTGACTGATATTGATAAAAAGATAAAATATAATGTCCACATACAAACATCTGTCAAGTTTGGAAGAGTAGGTGGTTGTTTGCTTTATATTTGACCTTTCCCATTAACAGATATTTCAAAGATATTCCAGTAAACTTCTTTCCTTTTCTTTGAGAAATAGTAAGAAAAAAAGAAAGATACATTCAATTTTAAATCCAATTACTCTAAATATGCATAGATACATAATTTTTCCTCTGTGACTCTGTTTTATAAGAGTAGTGCGTATGTCATCATTACTGTTTTATATTTGGGGGAAGGCAAGTGCAGACAGGAAAAGAAAAAAAAATTATCCAAGGTCAGCCAACCAGCTAAGTTTCACTGACTGTAGTAGCTGATTGACAAATTTTTAGTACCTTAACAAGTGTTTTCTGGTACTATACTTTATACCTAAGCTCTCCTTATTTGGAAGGTTTACAATACAGCATTTCTGATTCATTATATCCTTGCCTCTCTTTTCTGTTGCTATATAAATAATGCCCACAAACAAGCAGGAAATAGGACTATACCTTGAGAACTGTGAAACTGATTGCCTCAAAAGGCCATTAAATGCACAGAGAGAAGGAAACCTGTCTGAAAGTAGAGAAAATCTGTTTTTATAAAATCCTATTCAGTTATATTAAATCAAAGTATTTCATGTCAGAATGGTAGGTCTGAATCTTATGTTCTTTATTGGAAGAAAAAAAGATAAGACTGAAGAATGGTGGCTATAATGAAGTTGGGATGGTGTTCCTGGGCAATATAGAAGTGAAAGCAGGTGGTGCTGGTTTGAGCTACCTGCAGAGAAGAATTTTGCTGAGGATCTTGGACCTTTGTTGGTCCTGTTCTTCTTCATGATGCCTGTTCTTCTTTACAACTATGTAGATGAAAGGGATTTTCTTTACACAGGCAGAATTCTTATCCCTCATGATTTGTCCTGATTTTTTTAAATTATCTGATATAATATGGCTACCTCCCAGCTTTAGAACGTAAGAACAACAGTACCGGATCAGCTCAGTGATCTGTCTTATTCACTGTGCATTAACCAGACATATAAGGAAGAGTATGGGAAAAGGGAATGAATGATCCTATCTCTGATATGCCTTCCTGACTTTTTGCAGTCAGCAATTTAAAGATTTCCTGAGCCAGGACTGCATCCAAAGCATCCAGCAGCCACCCTATTCTCTAATTCATTTTAAACTCATTTATCTGAATCCTAAAGCAGTGAGTTCCACATTTCAATATTGTGATGTATCAATGGCATAAAAATGAAGTAATATGTTAAGCCATGTTAGTAAGACTAACACTTAAAATTTTACATGAATGCAAATCATATTATTTGTATCCTGAGCAGAGTTGTTTGTTTTTACAGTCCCTCACAATAACTGGAAGTAAATTTTAAAAAGCACCACAGATGAAAATGATTCATGTGTATCCAACACTCTGACAAAACTGCAGATGATCTGCTACATCCTGTTGGCTGTTCTGTTTCATGCTGTGATACAAGCCAAAGCGTCATCATTACAGCTTCATCGGGATGTGCTTATAGTTTTAAGCACCAGCAATTTTCTTACAAATATTATAAACTCTGCAATTTCTTTAATTGAATATTTGATATTAGATGGTTTGTGGTTTAGAATAAGAAACTGTAAGAGGAAGTTTTGAAATGTATATGGTGATAGTTTATCGAGATCAATTGAGTAATTAGAATGAGTGTTCTCACCAGAAAAGCCTTTTTTAAAATATCCATTAGTAATATCAACCAATGCTTTTGTGCGACATATAGACAGAAAGCTGTCTTACAATTTGCCAACTAAATGAAGAATAACATAGTCAAAAATATTCTTTAAAAATATTTTTAATGGCTAAGAATAGGAAAGTTATTTAGAGGAGAGGGAGAGAAGGAAAAAAAGACACAAAATATCTGCCTCATCCAGCTGAAGTTGATTCGACAGTAATTCCAAAGTAATTCTAAACTAATTAATAGCAAGTACTTACCATAGAGCCATCACAGCATTACCACCTTCAACAGCTGAAAACAGTTTATCTTTAGAAACTGCGTGCCTAGCATGGATTGAGAAGGTAATATTAATGAAGGAAAAGGCCAGGAAATAGCAGCACACTGAAAGCTAACTAGAGCTAAAATCGATGATGAGGCAGTCAGAAACGCATGAGTAATTTATTAAGCAATGATAGATTTGGATAAGTAGCACTGAAAAATCAGTCCTTCTTTTGATATGTGGGGTGAAAATAAATTAGGAGTTTTGTAAACTGAGCAGTTCTGTTTGCCCTTTGACTAATATATAAAACAAACCTTCAAGAAATGCATTTGCTCTTTTCCTACCTGGCTTTCAGTGCTGTACTTATCCCCAAATCTCCTGGGGTAAAGACACTACTAGAATTAATCTCCTCTCAAGGCATCACCCTGAGTGATTACGTTATTAGCAGTCATGTTTATCAGGTCTCCCGGAGTGCTTGGCTCCACACCAACACTGAGGGAGAGCACCGGGGGCTCCTTTCCGGAGCAGACTGCAGTCTGAGTCAGGCACAGAGCAGATAAAATTCAAAACACTAGACCCAAAGCAATAAAGATGTAGTTTTACTTAATTCTGTCCTCTCTTTGGTAAAATATATGTCTGTGCATACAATGATCTCACACACTTGATTAGGGATTAGGGAATACAAATCACCTTCTTGTGAAGCGTTAATATCTTTCCTGTGCATGTGCATGTGTCCATGTGGTTCTGTTATGAGTGGGGCAGAATAATAAATTGCCCAAATACCTATGGGAATCTCAGACCATCTTTCATATGGAAAATACACAGGTATAAGAATAAAGTACACTTTGTTCATATTGGGGGCTTTGTACACTGCGTGCTTCCTCTTGTTGCTGCTTATATGTCCACAGCTCAGAAACTGATAGGACCTTCTTCAAAAGTACAGCCTTTGTGGTTCCGTCTTCTCCCTGGAACAGCAGACTAAAGACACTGTAACTCTTTTGCTGCTGTGGGTATCTTTAATGGGAAGGAAGGTCTTCAAATTCCTTCGCCAGCATTATCTAAGAGCATAGCTAAAGCCCACCTGGAGAAAGCTGTCATGTTCCTAGGCACTAGTTCACTCTGTGCACTGTACTCTCTCCAGTGCCCCTCCACAAATTTTTCCTTCTTCATGTGGAAACCCGTTTTTTTTTTTGCATCAGGAAGTTCATGTTCTTAGAATCCCTAGGAGTTAAGCAAAGGTGAAGCCAGGAGATACGAGGCTTTGCAGAGAGTTTTGGGGTCCTAACAAGACTCTTTACAGTGACTCCCATAGGAATAATACAGCTAGAGCATATAGGAGGAAGAACCTTATACTCACTGGTACCTGTGAGGAACTAGTGCAATCCAAGTAGTAATGAAGTCCCAGCTCCTCCTCCAGATTGTCTTGACAGGAGCAGATTCACTTCACCTTACATCCCAAGTTTGGTCTAACTCAGCTAACCCTTTTCTGTCACTCCATGGGAAGAAACAGAAGGAAGTGGAATAAAGGCAGTTCAGGCCCAATAGAAAGACTGGTATTCTCCCTCATCAAGAAAACTGGCTTGAAGTAATATAATACAGGAGCTATTACTAGTTGCTGCATTATTAGTAGCTATTATTACTCCTGCTGCATCTGATGACCCTACAAACCGATTTCGTTCTTTGCTTCTCTAAAACACACAGGTTGCTATAGTGTTCCTCTTTAATAATCACAACTTCACAAATTTTTATTGTCACAGTGAAGGAATCGTGAAAAATTCCACACTGCTTTGTCATAAATAGTATTTTGTCATTACCACGAACCTTTATCCTGCTGGTTTAACATAGCAGATAAAGAGAACCGAATGAATGTGATACAGCATTTCCTCTTTGCTAAAAGACAATGCATAGCTACAAGCAGCATAAGTGTTTTCACCTTTTATACAAGAAAAAAAAATAAATTCTTGACATTTTGCTTTCTTGTGCAATTGATGAATGGAACCTACTGTCAAAATATTAACTGAGTAGAGAATTTGACTTTTTTACCTGTTGTTCTCCTTCCCATTCTTAGTCAATTTTCCATATACACCTATGGTCACAACCTCTTCTTTTCTCTAATTGTGGATACTGTTGCTTTTTTCTTTCAGCTTCTGTACATTATCTAATTGCCTTTCATGCCAGTAGCCATGGTATGCGATAACCAGAACTGATGCTCAGGCAAAGATACAAAGCATACTGAGGAACTGTGTGTGTGAATTAATTCCTCAGTTTGCATATCGACATCCATAGCTATACAACCTTTCTTCCATTTGAAAATCACTGAGATTTCATTAACATCTTTTAAAAACCAAAATTACTCAATATTTTCCCTTTCCTGTATTTAGAGGGACTCTAAATTTATAGCCTAACTTCTTTAGCTATGTTTTCCATAAAATAGAGCCCTCTACTAGGAATTTCTTTCCTCCAGCTGAAATTTCATCCTGTAGATGAGGCAGCTTCATTGCCATTAAATGGATCTCTACCTGATTGTCGTCCTCTGAAACAGCCTATGCCTAATGCATCAAAGGCATTACAAATTAGTATCATGACCATAAGAGGAATTAATATGATTCATAATGCTTTTGCATAATAAGTTTGCATTGACTGTGTTGTACATGAGCTAGCAACTGTCAGTTGCCCATATTGGAGATTCTGTTCCTCAGCCTCACTCCAAGTTCACTCTTGGGTAAACAGGTTGACAGGATCTGATATAGCAATGTAAAGCAATCTCCTCTGTATTCTCTCTGCCGAAAATTTTGCTTTGCAATGCATAAACAGAATCACAGAATGATATGGGGTTGGAAGGGACCTCTGGAGATCATCTAGTCCAACCCTCCCCCACCAAAGCATGTCCACCCAGAGCAGGTTGCACAGGAATGTGTCCAGGTGGGTTTTGCAGAGAAGGAGACTCCACCATCCCCTTGGGCAGCCTGTTCCAATGCTCTGCCACCCTCACAGTAAAGACGTTCCTGCTCGTGTTTAGCTGGAACTTCTTATATTCAAGTTTATGCCCATTTACTCTTGTCCTGTCACCGGGCACCACTGAAAAAAGACTGGCCTCATCCTCTTGACACCCACACTTTAAGTATTTATAACCATTGATCAGATCCCCCTTCAGTCTTCTCTAGATTAAAAAGACCCAAGTCCCTCAGCCTTTCCTCATAAGAGAGATGCTCCAGGCCCCTCATCATCTCTGCAGCCCTCTGCTGTCCCCTCTCCAGCAGTTCCCTGTCCTTCTTGAACTGGGGAGCCCAGAACTGGACCAAGTGCTCCAGATGGGGCCTCCCCAGGGCAGAACAGAGGGGGAGGATGACCTCCCTCCACCTGCTAGTCACACTCTTTCTGATGCCCCCCAGAATGCCATTGACCTTCTTGGTCACAAGGGCCCATTGTTGGCTCATGGTCATCCTGTCCATGGGAGTCCATCAGGACTCCCAGGTCTTTCTCCTCAGAGCTGTTCTCCAGCAGGTCAGCCCCAACCTGTCCTGGTGCAGGGGGTTATTTCTCCCCAGGTGCAGCACCCTACACTTGCCTTTGTTAAAGTTCATCAGATTCCCCTCTGCCCAACTCTCCAGCCTGTCCAAGATACTCTATCTGTCTACTTTGCTAATTTTTCTAATACTACAGCGAAAGAGTACATATTTCAGAAAAAAAAATATTCAGGATGTCAGTTAAATGAAACAGTAAAAACTGGCATGTGTACACATGTGATTCCCATTAGCAACTTTCAGATGTGTTTACATCAATTTTTTAGTCTGTGTATGTACGTCTGTATGTTATATGAACACTGCCTGATTCAAAAGCCTCTGTTCTCCCCTCTTCATAGGCACACGTGTGCGTACACGCGCACACACTCACACTCCACTTGGGCTCCCTGTTAGGGTCCTGTACTGGGACTGGCTAGGATGGAGTTCATTTTCTTCAAAGGAGACTTGTGTTTTGGATTTGTAATTAAAACAGTGCTGCTAATGCTGCCATTTTAGATATTGCTGAGCAGTGCTTACACAGCATCAAGACCACCTCCATTTCTTCAGCTGCCCTGCCAGAGAGTAGGCTGGGGGTGGCAAGAAGTTAGGAGGGGACATGGCCAGGAAAGCTGACCTTAACTGATCAAAGAGATATTCCATATCTTATGAAAACTTTATCAGCAGTACAACTGGGGGTGGTCTTTCCAAGGTAGCTGTTGCCTGGAGACTGGCTGGGCAACAGTCTGCTGGTGGGAGGTGGTGAGTGATCGCCTTTGCATCACTTGGTGCAGGGGTTTTTTCCGTCACTTATTAAACAGTCTTTATCTCGACCCACAAGTTTTTCTCACTTTTGCTCTTCCGATTCTCTCCCCCATCTTGCTGAGGAGAGCGAGCAAGTGATTGGGTGGGTGCTTCGCTGCTGGCTGATGTTAGCCCACCACATTTGCTCAAACCCACCACATGTTTTACTGGATAAAAGAACAAAGCCAAAATGTTCTAAATGCCTCTGTAGGTGGGCATGACCCCAAGCCCTGGCATGAAGTCATCCATACTCTTGAAGCACTAGAACGCCTCTTGGCACAGTTTTGTGCCACAATAACTAGCGTTGTCCCAGTCAATGCTTTGGGTTCAGAAGAGTTGGAACTGGCAAGGGACCAGTGACAGCAGGCTGTTTGGATGTGGCCACCTTATTTTGGAGTACAAAATAATTTACTAATATGGACATATTCTGTATCATTCCAGCTGGCTGCAGGATGAATGAATGCTCTCTATCCCATTTTGTTTGCAAGTACAAATAGATGTAGCCATAATGTATCTTTTAAAAGTTTACATCTGCTTCCCATCCCTATCTGCTGGCCCAGGGCTCTGGGTACTCAGGGAGCAACCTACTCTGCTACTAAAGAGTGAGGCAAAGGTGGCATTAAGTACCTCAGCCTTCTCCTCATCCTTTGTCACTCTGTTAACTCCCATATCCAATAGAGGATGGAGATCCTCCTAAGTCCTCCTCTTGTTACTAGAAATTCTTTTTATTCATAGAAATCCTTTTTATTGTTTTTAATATCCAAGACCAGGCTAAGTTCTAGTTGGGCTTTGGCCTTTCTAATCTTTTCCCTACATAGCCTTACCATGCCTTTGTAATCTTCCTGAGTGTCCTGCCCCTTTTTCCAATGGCCATAAACTCTCCTTTTCTCCCTGAGTTGTGACCATCTCTCTTTGTTCATCCAGGACGGTCTTTTCCCCCAGCAGCTCGCTTTACAGCGCACAGGGATGGCCTGTGCCTGAGCTTTTAAGACTTCCTCTTTGAGGAATGTCCAGCCTTCCTCGACTCCTTTTCCCTTCAGGCCTGCCTCCCAAGGAATTCTGTCAAACAGGCTCTTGAAAAGACCAAGTCTTCCCTCCAGAAGTCCATGGTGGCAGTCCTGCCACCTCCTTGCTTCCCTGAGAACTGAGAAATCTATCATTTCATGGTCACTGTGCCCAAGGAAGCCTCCAACCATCACAAGTTCCCCACAAGTCCTTCTCTATTTACACACACCAGATCCAGCAGTGCTCCCTCCCTAGTCGGCTCCCTCACCAGCTGTGTCATGAATTTATTCCCAACACACTCCAGGAGCCTTCTAGACTGTTCCCTCTCAGCTGTATTGTGTTCCCAGCTGATATCTCGTAGGTTGAAGTCTCCCACCAGGACAAGGGCAAACAATCTTGAGATCTCTCCCAGCTCCTTATAGAATATTTCATCTACGTCTACATCCTGATTGGGGTTGTCTGTAACAGACTCCCACCACAATATCAGTCTTGCTGGCTCTCCCCCTGATTCTTACCCATGGGCACTTGACCCTACCATTACCCTCAATTAGTTCTTGACACTCATAACCCTCCCTAACATACAGTGCCACCCCACCTCCTTTCCTTCCTTGCCTGTCCCTTCTGAAGAGTTTGTAGCCATCCATTGCAGCACTCCAGTCATGCGAGTCATCCCACCATGTTTCTGTGATGGCAACGACGTCATAGCTTTCCTGCCGCACCATGGCTTCCAGCTCCTTCTGTTTGTTCATTATGCAGCGTGCATTAGTATAAAAGCACTTCAGCTGGGCTATCAGTCCCACCACCTTTTTGGTGTAGGAAGGCATAACTTCTACCTGACCATTCCCAAGCACAGCCATAGTCAAAAGTGTAAAAAGATGGAACACTTACGGTTATGAAGAGAATAAATATTTGCTGACACCAGTATCTCAGACAAGAAGATGGATTGTTTTCATATGGCAGGGTTATAATCATCACAGTCAGACTAAGTGAATGGCAACTGTAGGCTTTGTTGTTGAACTTCTCGTTCTAGTCATCATTTTGATTACTGTGAAAACTCCCTAAAATACAGCAATTTTATTGTTAGTAAAGGAGATAAAAATTTAAAGTAGAACAAACAGATGATCTGATTTAAGAGTAGAGATGCTCAAGTGACAATCACATCTTCCTAGAAGAAAAAATTCTTTGACAATAAATTTTCACCCATGTAGCATTGAGGGGCAACACAAGATATTATTTTCTGTATACCCAATGAGGGCTTTTCCTGGCAATTTTTCGATCAGGACATCAGTTTGCACTGGCTGCACTTGGATCCTCCTATAGAAATTTGAAGTTTTGTATATCAGGCTCCACTGGCTTGAATGTATCAGTATCCATTCTGTTACCTTCTTATGTTTTGTCATCACCTCAAAGAAGCTCCTTCAATTCCTTGCCTTTGTCAGTGCCCGGGCACCTCCTCCTCTTTTTCTCAGAACTCCATTAAGTAAGTCCCTCTCAACTGTGCTCTGAATTACTCTTTTATTTAGCTGCACTCATTGCTGACTCATGCGTAACCCTTGTGCTTAGCTTAGCCACCCCTTCATTATCAATCCTGGCTCAGTGCCCCTAGCTACTCCCCCAGCCCCCACAGTGAACCTTTAAATAAATTGAAGCTAGGAAGACTCAGGACCTTTGGAACACTCTCACATGCGTTCCTCATCACTCTAATTAACTGTTGGCTCTTATATCTTTCATTCTTTTGCAAACAGGTATGCTAATGCAACCAAATATTTCTATTTGCAACAACTCAAAGGGAGATCTAAAAATCTGGATATCTTTATGTAATAAGTTAAGATAAACATAAAGCACATTGTTGTATGTTATAGCCAAACAGCTTTTGCTCCATTGTTAATGCAGTTGTCTGATTATTATATCTCTTGAAACCTGCCAAGAGCATTTGTCTTCATTTAAGAGAGCTCACTACACATTCCATATTTTAACATAAAACCAATATGGAATTCTTAGAGTCTAAAAACAATTCCAGAAAAACAACTGTCCTAAAAACAAAAGTGTAATAACATCAGTGAAGCCTGTTTATTATTTATCCATAATCTCCACCTTAATTTACGTTGTTCCCAAGTAAATAGAATTGTTTCTGACAGCCCAGTAGAACCACTCTGGCAGTCAGCATGCATTGTCTTTTTCCCTGTGAGTCACAGCCAGTAACAGAGACTTTTTAGGCCAAATTGCACTTTCATCAGTATCAATCCAGTCCCTTATGTTCACACTGCACCCTCAGTTCTGCGTCTGTAATACTGTTACCGTCAATGATGTGCAAGAACATAAGAACTTCAATTCTTCAATGGTTTTCAGAGACCAGGCTGATTTTGCTTGACAATCAGTTAAAACTAAAAATCTATATTTTACCCAGAAATCTCTATTTTATTCATATTTAAATAATAAATCTTTCAGACTTAGTAATGCAAAACATCACTATGATATTTTTCTAAAGTAATTTTTCAGGATAACATCACCTTCAATTTACATTTTTAATTGTCATTCCTCAATAGCCCAGTAATGAAGAAGTTTTTTTAAGAAAGCATGCCAGCAATTTCCACTTTTTTTTCTTGAAGTGAGCATGATCACAGAATCATAGAATTGTCTAGGTTGGAAGGGACCTTTAAGATCATCGAGTCCAACCATCAACCTAACTCTGATAAAAACCATCACTAAACCATGTCTCTAAGCTCTATGTCAACCCGTCTTTTAAATAACTCCAGGGATGGTGCCTCAACCACTTCCCCGGGCAGCCCATTCCAATGTGAAATAACCCTTTCAGTGTTTCCTAATATCCAACCTGAACCTCTCCTGGGGCAACTTAAGGCCATTTCCTCTTGTCCCATGGCCTGTTCCTTGGGAGAAGAGACCGACCCCCCCTGGCTAGACCCTCCTTTCAGGGAGTTGGAGAGAGCGAGAAGGTCTCCCCTCAGCCTCCTTTTCTCCAGGCTGAATAACCCCAGCTCCCTCAGCCTCTCCTCACAAGACTTGTGCTCCAGACCCCTCACCAGAAGTTGAAAAAGTTATATTTAAATTTATTTTATGCCTCAGAATTGTAAAGGGCTTTTTCTTTTCTTTTATGTTTTCCTGAAAACCTGCTGGTCTGAGCTTCATAAACTTCACAACACATTCATGTGGGGACACAGTTAAGATACTAAGTTATTTTGTCCTGACAGCATTGACATTTACCCTGTTTAAAGTGTTTAACATCAAAGCCAACAGAATAAATTCAGGATGTGAAGTAGACCATATTCACTTACCAGAAAAATATTCATCCATTTATAACACTTAGGATAAGAAGCAGATCACAAGCCTCTGCTCTTGCACCTTTCTTCTGCTGTTCTACATGTGTAATGCCCAATAAAAAACCACTTAAATGTATGTGAGTTTTACCACTGACTTTTTAATTAATCCTGTAAACAGTAACAAGATCCTATTCCTTCATTTCCTGCCTGCACAGAAAACTACGCATGTTCACAGCACAAAGGCAAAAAGGGAAGAGCTTCCCTTGCAAGGGTTTGTAATCGAGGAAATGAAATTGCCTCTGAGTAACTTGTTCTATGATGTTGCTTGTTCTGAGCTCATTTAATTGAATATAACCTAGCAATAACAATCCAAACCAGGAGGAAGACTAAAATGAGTATAAGCATAACAAAACTGTATGAAAACTGTCTTCCAAGTGGCTTTCAATTTACAGCAGGCATGGCACCAAGAAAGCAGTCCTGAGCTAATGCATTACAAACTTGCACATTGCACTGGCGATCTCCAGAGAATGCTGTGAACAAGGTGGAATTAATTTTTCTGTCTCATATTTTAGTAATAGCTGAGCATGTTATGAATTATCCAGATGGATTTCTTGCCTCTATCCCAACCGGTAACCAAAACAAGCCACAAATATTTCTATAGCCCCAAGTCAAGCCTTTTCGGCTGAGCTCTTTGGGGCAGGAAGGCAGTTGTGTGCAAGGTAGTCGCCAGGCAGGGTTCCTGGCCCAGACTCTCTTGAGTCTGAGCCTGGGCTGGAAGAGTATTTTATGGCCCAGGTCTAAACTGTTGCAAGGAATTCACTAACAATTAGCAGCACGGATCACATGCCAGTCATAAAGGATACCTTTTCTCTTATTAGCATAGGCAGATTCTACCATACAACAGAGCAAGGAAGGTTTGCAAATGCAGCACGTAAAATCCATGAATTCTCTTCTATCCCAAAAATAGAAGACTATCCCTTCACATCTAGTTAATAGAATGATTTTTTACTATGTGCATTGGAAGGTCCGGAGAAGAATAAAGGCTAGCAGAGGAACCAGTTTGGATAAAAAACATCAGTTCTTTATAGAAATAACTAAGGGATGTGAAGTACAGCTATACAGTATCAAATTTAAATACAGAAGTTATTGATATGAATGATAGAGGTAACAACTACGAAAGCAGAACTTTTAAGAAAAAGAACTGCAAAGGGCAGAAGCTAAAATGAAGGTTCCCTACACCTTTTGTGGATCGGATATGAACAGCACCTCTATTGTTGGACTCAGTACCTGGGAAAAAATGGAAGATATTCTGACTGCTCTCCTTCATTAAAAGGCGTGAATAAAAGCTGTGAATACTAACTCACCAAAAGGTAATTTTCAGAAATACCTTTGAGGTAAACGTTGGAAAAAGAGGAGCAGGAATTGAATCTGTCAGTAAAGCATCTAGAGGAACTTTAGGTGAAAATAAGAAAACTGATATTTAAATACAGAGAAAAATTATAGTTTAAAGTATTAGTTTTCTTTCAGTCACGCTTAGAGCATTGCGCTAGGGTCACCCGGGTTGTACTGTCAGATAGGATGACAGACTCCAGAAGAGAAGACAAGATGTGACAGACAAAGGAACCTTAAATCAAAATAGCTGAAGAAATTATACTGCACCCTGAGACTGGGCATGTGTAGTGGCCCCAAAGTTTAGCAACTGTTGTCATAATTTACACATGATAACACAAAAGAAAATATATAATATTGATACCAAAAATATCTTCCTGTACCAGTGCGGTGTTATTGAGGATGTAGATGTGCTTTGTGAGACTGTAGTCATAAACCAAAGGAATTACAGAAACAGCTGGTCATTTACAGCCAGCTTATAAGCTATTTATCAGAACCTAGGAAGGCATCTTGCTTGTTGCGGGCAAACAGAAGTGATTGAGTAGAAGAACAAAAAATTGACCAGTCAGTTATCAGTCATTATCTTTGTGGGGGAGATCACACCACTACTCAAAATGTACTCCAAGTACATAAAAATAAGTTTGCTCTAAAAATCCAAGTAAAGGTTGCCATTCACGTTATCTTGTACCACATATAGAATCCTGCAGTATAATAATTAACTGTGCATGTCTTTTCACATAAATGCTCATGAAGTCAAATGCTAATTATTTTGGGTTATCATGCCAGATATCAGAACACACTGTAATGAAGTTAAACCACTTGGGCCTTCACCTTTTAAGGATGCCAGCGAAGATTTTTAGATTTAAAAGTTTGTCTATAAGATAATTAAATGCTTTCATAGCTGTTGATTTAAAGTCTGAATAATGTTATTGTAGAACAATTCCTTCCACCATAGTGCTATTCTCAATATAGGTATCAGATTTCCTGAATTCTTGCTTAAACGAGTGGCATTAGCAGTACTTGAGCCTGGCAAAAGAAAAGAACATGTGATTTTTTAAAATAAATGGTACCACCAAAGCTTTATGGTGCCAGTAATATTAATGATCCTGGAAGAGAAACTTGAAAGTCTACAGCCAGGACTTCTCAGGCGTTTAATATACAGTCAGTTTCAAATATGTTTGCAACCGAAGAGACAGCCTCACTTGCCATACTTTTTTTTGTCATTGAAAATCTGTCCCCCTTCTAGAAAAACACTCCTGAGATGCAAGCCCTTACTTCTCTGGCCCACAACCTCTGAAAGTCCATCTGCTATTTCATGGCAGTTTGCTCTAGAAATTAGTATTTAGTCTAGAATTTGGTACTATCTGACCAGTATACTAACATTATAACCTTGTATTCTGATATACCTCTGTATTCTGACAGTGTCTGCTGTTCCTGAAGCAAAGGTACTCTATTGTGCAAATCCGTTTAAAAGTAAATAATAATTTAAAAATTAAATGAATAATAAGCAGTATTTTCCTTTATAAATTTGTATTTTTAATTTAAAGAAGGAAAAGATAAACTGTTTTATAGTTAAAGACTTCAAGAGTCACAAAAAGGCAATAAAATATATCAATTTTTATATAGAATTATATTTTTGCCCTTTTCTACATTTTCTGCATTCTCTCTGTTTTATTTGTTCTTTGTTTCATTTATTCTTTGTTGTGGTCTTTGAGGGCTTTTTATTTGTGTATTCAGCACATGGTCAGAACTTCATAATAATAAAATTAACACTCAATTTGTCTCCTCAGGCTTACCTCCTCAGAGCTAAGGGCAAGATTTCTTTTAATCTCCAAGAAATTTTATTATTTAAATTATTTTCTACTAGTTTTTCATTTCTACTTCATGACATAATCCAGCTTAACGGATTTTAGGCCTAGCCATTTTACTATCAACAATACAGATTTCATTTTTCATGTTCATTTTCCAATAGCTTTGATTCTTATACTACTTACCAGAATCCAGAGGCAACTTTGTCTTTATGTGGAAGATCTGTTTTACACACTGCTATTAAAAAAAAACCCAAAACCAAACACTATTATGTTAAAAAAAAAAGAAAGGAGAAACAACCAGATGCTCCAAAAATAATGATAAATTATTATTTTGAGGTTGCATTTATTACCTACATTTTGTAGGTCATAAAATGGACAAATATGCTCTAGATTATTCAACATTACTATATTAAAAATATTAATTCCTGGAATTAGTAGCTTTCCATTTTTTACATTTTTCACCTGTTTACCCTGAATCAGAATGGGTGTCTTATGGGGATGAAAGAAGGAAATAATTTGATACCTGATGTGATCTCTTGCTTTCAATAGTATATTGTTCATTAAAAAGGGATGAATGGTCTTACTCCGAGGTAGCTAACACTTTAGGCTCAACCTCATGAAATTGTGCATTCTGAGGACAGAAAAGCTCCCTTCTCCCACTTGTAATCAGAATTAAATATGGGGAGCTGAGAAAGACAGCAATGGAAGGAAGAGGAGGTTAGATCAACAGTGTTGACTTAATTGCAAAAGCTTGAAGAAATAGTGAATAAATTAGTATGTTAAAATTCATTTTGTTGCAAGCTGGTAGGTGGTCAGCACAGGTTTCAGTGAGTTTTAATAAACTAGAATTAGAAACAAGTAAGAAGCATCTCCTCCGAAAGCAATGGGGAAGACGTGCACCACTCTCTCAGTGCAGACAGGCTGGCACACTGCAGCTTTCTTTGAGCAAGGGGCCACAAGGTTTTGCGTGTGCAGCAAGACGAGGGGAGGTGGTGGTCCCTTGGCAAGGGAGAAGAGGAGAGGGAGACGGAGAGATCTGGAGTAGTCCATGGTCTGGGGAGAAAACAAAAACCACTAATAAAGTACTTGCTAAAATTATGGCTCTCTGGCTAGAAATGCGCAATGCCCCACTTAATAACAGCCTTTGGTGAAAATCAATTTTTGTTCCTATTTGGAAATAGACTTCCCATATATAGCGTTTTCCCAGACAGCACAGCATTGTTCATTTGTTTATCAAAGAGAAAGAATACAGAAACACATAAAATCCAGATTTTCAGGGGAATATTGGTCAACCGTGCTGAGCCCATGGCTGTACCCATATATCCTGGGAGAGGGGAGTTCCTTTTGCCGGGACTGCTTCTCTGGCTGGGGAAGGAGGGAAGCTGAATTCACTTCAAGCACTGCCTGCGCATGATTCTGTCATCACGATCCCACAGGGGTTATTAGGTGATGTTTTGAGGCTGATTTACATCTTTCTGATGGTATGTGATGCAAATATGCTGTTATATCAGTGATACAAACTTGCCATCAGTGTTCATTAAAGGTCCCTGTCTGCCATCCAGAACAGTTAGTTATAATCAGCAGTCATGTATTCCAGCCCAAGCACAGATCCCTTCTAACAAAACTTGCTTCTGTCTTCTCATTTTGTGATCAACATGATCATTACCATTTCCATCACAGTTCTTTCTTCCACAACAGCTGAGTCCGACATTTGTCTTGGATTATCATCATCTTTCTTTCGATACAGGGGACAAATTGTGAACTAAATCCTACAGTCTTACTCAGTCAACCGTAAGGGTTAGCAGTGTTTTCACCAGAAAGATCGGGATATGTTTCTATTTGCATTATTTATAAGGGAAATAGTATATTCACTTTTTTTTTTAGGGTGTTTTAACTATAGAAGTTTTTCCCTAAAAGATTCTGTGCTATTCCTCAAAAGTTATTTTATTGTCAAATTCTCATTCCAACAGAACATGCAAGCTTTTACGAAAATGTTGATAGGAAAGCAAATTAAAGTTGCATAGTGGAAATTCTTAACATGTAAGGCAGCTAGTAAAAGAAAGGACATTAGGACATTTCTGTATTTTCTATTCCATTTATTTTTTGTTTCACTGCATAGCTTTCATTTTAAATAGGTATTTATTTTTCATGTACAGTAAATACTGCTATCAGTGAAGCTATAACAGAATAGATTTTATAAACCTACATACTTTAGGGACATATAAACATAAGAATTTTTGGCAAAATCTAGGATGGAATGACTAGTATATTTTCAGGATTTTCTGGTTTTTTTTCCAGTTTACATTCCTTGCTTTTTAAAAATAAACAATAGTTCTCTTGCATATAGTTATATAGATACCCTTTACCCCAGTTCTAAGTAGATAATTTGACCCAGGATTAGAATGCAAGATGTTTGTCACATCTGTAAATTCATAGCAGGAAATTGTTAAGTTGTGAATCTTCAAGTGCATAACTTTTTGAAAGTTCAGAGATTGATTTCTGCTAATGCTAATATTAGCTATGTATCTGAGATAACTATTGGAGTGAACCAATACAACTTTTTTCAGATAAAAATATGGGAAAATTAAAACAGTAGAAAATTTAAAACAAAAAGATTTGAAAGTATTTAGGAGTATAAAATGAGCTAGAAATCATGCGTGATATCATATATGTTATTCTTCCCAAGTTTTTGTAGCTACCAGCCTTGCTTTAACAATATGTNCTCCAAAATTGCATTCTTAATACTGGGTATGTAAGATATTTCTTTTTAAACCTTGATATAAATTTGATACTTCTAGTTGTGGTAAGCATAAATTGTGATAAGGATATTCTCAATATTGCTGGTGTGGTTTTGATTCTGGGGTACAGTGCACGCTGCTTTTTATAGCCTGCAACTGGCATTTTAAGTAATACAGTGGAGGGTAGATCATCATTTATGCCAAGAAACTAATTTATATAAGCTACAATGTCAAGTTCAATTAATGGCTACAGTGACAAAAGAAAGCCAATTGCATGTGTTCAAAATACTTTTCACATGACAAAAGATTGACGCCCGTAAAAAGAATATCGAGGATAATTGTTAAGGTTATGTTACTTAAACCTGACTAAAAAGATCTCAGGCAGTGTATTACAATAAGTTAACATTCTGTAAGATTCAAATAAAGAAATCAAATAAATCAAACTTAATCTGTTGCCTAAAATTCAAATTTACAGTCAGGATCTTTCTGCACTGAGGGAAAGAAAAGATAACTGGCAATTAGAATTTGTATCCCAACATTTTCTTTATTCAGCTCTATGAGATTTTATAATCAGTAACTTTGTACCTTGCTTACCACATGGCATTAAGATGACCCCTGGTCAAATAAATGTGTAAAGAAAAATCTGGTGGCATGATTTATTTTGCATTCTTTTTCCCTCCTCTGCACACTCAGTGTTTGTGATAACAGTCAAGATCTCTTCTGCCTAATCACTATCAACATCTTGCTTGCTTTCTCTCTCTCTTCGTGGCCATCACATCATAAAGGGGGAATTGATGCTAAGGATAAAGGTCAAGATGATAGAATATGACAACTCTTTGAATTGAAAAGAGAAATGAGTGTCCCTAAGTATTCAGAATGAGCTTCTCTTTGCTCCCTGCAGGGCATCTGCACCACAACCACCGCATTTTTACACTTCTTCTTCTTAGCTTCATTCTGTTGGGTTTTGACAGAAGCGTGGCAGTCATATATGGCTGTTACTGGAAAAATTAGGACACGGCTCATAAGGAAACGTTTCCTATGCCTTGGATGGGGTAAGTCCGTAAATTCATTTCCTCAGAATCATTGGAATGAAATGTTTAATGCAGTGACAATGTCAAGAATATTGTCATTTTCTTCAGTAAACCTGAACGGTAGTAGACAGCACATTAATAAAAAGAAAACTAGGTTAGGAGCCTTTCCATTTTATCTCAAGCTCAGCCTATGCTGGTGTATAATTTAGCATTCTTTTATAAATATTTTTTAACAAAATTTCAGATTTTCAGCAAAGTAATATAATATCAAGAAATCAAAATAAAACAAGAAGGATGATTCATTGAATATTGATGAAGTCTTTTCATAGTTTACTTTAAGACCTGTCAAATGTACCAGTAATTTGGTGACATCAAAGTGGTACACTGTGGGCAGAAAACAGTGTCCCCCTCCCTGCCAGTGCTGCAGAAAAACAAATCCTGCAATAACACTGTGCTTCATTAAATGATTCATTCCATGTAAAATTGGCCATTTTGCATTATCTTGTCCTGTGACTTCTTGACCAGGCAGAACAGCCATATATTGCTCAGCATCTAATGGTTATTACTGTTTTGGTTTTTTTCAGGTTTACCAGCATTAGTGGTTGCAATATCAATAGGCTTTACCAAGACAAAAGGATATGGAACAGCCCATTAGTAAGTCAATCTGAAATGATAAATAATGTTTTTAATAAACAAGATTGTCATACCCATCAAAAATTACATAGCATAGTCTAAAGGCTCTATGAGTATCCATTCACACTTGGAACTGCCGTAGGAGCCACTGAGTGGTCCACAAAAGAACAAAGAGAAAACCATATGCCAGTCTGGGACTGAGCTCAACCAAGTACCAGGGATCCTGCATTTCTTGTGGGGGTTTAAAGTAGCAAGCCTTTTAGAACCACTGAGGATTAGGTCCACTGAGACACTTAATATTTATATACATTTACCAAAGAGAACATTAAATGTTATGGTTAGCCTTTTCCAACCTCTAAACATGCCTAAAACTGCTGGCGAAAGTCTCTTTGGCACCCAGGTTTCTGCCCACCCAGCACCTACCACAGCTGTAATGCCCCTCAACTTCTTGGAGCCAAAGTCCCGCAGAAATCTCAAAACAGCTCTTCCATTTACCCTGGAGTGACTGATGCGGTCCATTTCCTGCACTGGGCTGTACTTGAGAGACAGCGAGGAGGAGATCTGAGTACTTCATTTACATTCTATCAATACAGTTCCAATTTAGTCACCTGACTGGTTCCAGTGCATATGTAGCACCTTGAAAAATTCACTCCTCAGCCAGACTGACGCTCGGTTGTCTGCTGCTGAAGAAGGAGCTTGGGCTGAACCTCCATCCTGCTCCCCTCTGCCAGCAGAGCGCTCCAACCACCGAGACGTTATGTACGTCAAAGTGCGTTCCCTTCAGTCATCCTGTTTGGAGCTCTCCTCACGTTGCCTAAGAAATTAAGTATGCATCTGGACAGAAAGAGAGGAAATATGACTCTGTAGCCTGATAATGAGGGCATTCATCAGAGATGTGGAGGAGTTAGGTCAAGTCCTCACTTCAATGAATATTTAATTATTCTCCTTAGCATCATCATCTAGTGAGATCAGGATTCCCACTCCCTACCCTGTGTGTCCTACCATCTCGGCACATGGTGGGGGAGGTTCCAGCTCCCCAGCTCTAGGTGGGTAAGGATTCAAAAATAAATCTCCAACTGAATACCGGCTCTAACCACTGAGGTCTTTAGTTTTAAACTGGGACAACATTTGTCTTACAATGTTTTAATGAGGAGTGGCTTTCTGAACTGAAGTGCTTAACTGTGGGACAGCAATAATTGGCAATCATTGGGATTGGGGTTGGAGCGTCTCCCTTGTGAGGAAAGGCTGGGAGAGCTGGGACTCTTTAGCCTGGAGAAGACAAGGCTGAGGGGAGACCATAATTATGCTGACAAGTGTCTAAAGGGTGGGTTGAAGGAGGATGGAGCCAGACTCTTTCAGTGGTTCCCAGTGACAGGACGAGGGGCAGCGGGCACAAGTTGGAACATGGGAAGTTCCATTCAAATAGGAGAAGAAAATTCTTTATGGTGAGGGCGACAGAGCCCTGGAAGAGGCTGCCCAGGGAGGGTGTGGAGTCCCCTTCTCTGGAGATCTTCAAGACCCACCTGGATGCCGTCCTGAGTGATGTGCTCTGGGCAACCCTGCTTTGGCAGGGGAGTTGGGCTAGATGATCTCTGTGGGTCCCTTCCAACCATCATTCCGTGATTCTGTGATTACTGAAGCAATGGTCTGAGCCATCTTTGGAGAGTTATCTTGAGGACCCGCTCCTCTGGCATTTTTTCTCACTAATATTGCTCATCTTGCTGTTTTTTTTATTATTTAGTCCTTGAACCAGGACTGGAAAACCCTTTAGGCTGTGAGAATTGCAAATCACAAGATTATAATGTGCAGACCCCATTGGGGATATAGCTCTGTCCCTTGCAGGATCAATCCCCTTGCATTTACTCTGCTGAAATTATTCATGTGTGACTACTTGCTCTAGTTAGTGTTGCTTCCTGCTTCCTTCCTGGGCTGAATGCATTTTTAAAAGAGAATATCCTGAAATATTCAAACAAAGCAACAAATCATTCATTAAGGGTAACCTGGAAAGTAAAAAAGAGCAGGTCTCTGTATATGTAACAGCTCTTTTTCCAGGACCCAAATTCAGCTGACATGGTGCCATGGGACAAAAGCACAAAAGGAGGTGTACAAGGGACAAACAGAACCATCATGCAGCTTTCTCTTCTTATTTGCAAACACATTTTCTTGGTATCTGACATCAGAATTAAATAAGGAAAACAGGGAATGCAAGGAATGGAGATTCCTCCTCCATCACCAGCTGGTGCTGTCCCACTCTCAAAGCCAGCAAAGAATTGTGTCCTGTAACAACTGTTGGGTGCTGTACAAGCGGAGCTCCTGTTCTGCTTCTCCTCTCATATCTAAAGCATTTGTGTAAGTTTTTTAACTGCTTGCACTATATTTGGCCTGTTTGGCTGCAATCAATTACACACATGGTGCCATCAGAAATGTGTCCTGTTGCAAACTATTCTTGGTCTTTAAGATGCTACTTTTGAAAATACTGGTTTCAAAGGGACATGATTAAGAGAAAAAATGAAGGAATTTACTCCATTCCCATAGTCCCACACATGAACAGATTGATGGAAAGGGAGAAGGCCCAAGGATCTTTGAAGGAGATCTCAGTTTCATACAGTATATGACTGAGGAGAGTGGCTTGAATTTCACACTCCAACTTATTCTGTGATCAACAGTCTCTAATTTCTACCTTGTTCTTTCAGTCTTAATTATTAGACAATTATACTACTAGATATTTAAAACTAGATATGAAAAATATTTCACACAGACACCTGTACCAATATACTGAAGGAATTTCCTAAAAACAATAAAAAACCAAGGTGACAAGTTTTAAAATATTTCAAGGCATCTGGAAAAGATTTGTGTGTTTGAAAGCTTGATTGTTTTTTTCCAACTATTTCTGTGAGTCTAATAGAGCTACGAAAGCACCACTACCACAAGTTATAGCTAGTAAATCCGTGTGACCTACTCGTGTTTACATACAGTGCTATTAATGAGCATATTAATGAGCAGTGCAGATAACTTCCAGGAATTCATTATATCAGTAAAAATTAAAATTCTGTCAAAGTCATGCTCTCTCTCCTGTGGAGACCATCAAACAGCTTACAGAATATACAGGATGCAGGACCAAGTCTACAGATACTCTGTCTCTCAGCAGGATTTTATGACCATGTAACACAGTCCCATAAAAACGCCAGCAGATGCTCTTAATACTAATCAATTTATATGGCTTTCTGCTATGTGGGGATTAGGGAGAAAGAAGACAGAACAGGAGAGCAAAATAAAAACAACTATAAAGCATAGAAAAAAGCTATCAGAGCAAAGAAAAAGAAGAGATGGAAAAATAGTGAAAAATTGACAATTGCCTTATGGTAAGATGCTTTAAGGCATCTGAGAATCTGTCTTCAGAAAGTCTTTAATGGAAAACGATTGGGAAAAAGTGGATTTCAGAGTCATCAACAGCAGATAATGAATACATTGTAATAATCATGTCACACATTGTTGAAAATTCAGATTGTTGAAAATTGAGACTGTATAAAGAGAAGAAGACAACCTCTACATTTTTTCTAGCTCTGCCTCTGAATGGAAGTCGCTTGTTTGAACAGCCTGAATCATAGAACTTGAATGGCAGAATTGCCTAGGTTGGAAGGGACCTTTCAGACCATCTAGTCCAACTATAACGGTTGGACTTGAGGTCATGGGAAAGGGAGGGAAAAATTCTCCCTTGGTCTTAAAGGTTTATGTGGTAGAAAATGCTTTCTTTTTGTTAAAAAAAACCCAACTTGTTGACCCTTTTTTCAGCACAGGTAACTGAAATTATGATCGAAATACAATAAGTCAACAATTTCTATTTTCCGCCTCCCAATAAACATGAAAATTTTAATTACATTCTTAGTTATGCAGAGTTGTCATCTTTAATAAGTTTAAAAGTTCATAGTGATAGGGAAATGTACTGTGAATACTTTCCTCCCTCCCAGAAGCCCATGTTCTCAGACTCTCATGATAAATAACTTAGCTTTTGGAAAAATAGAAAGAACAAATGCAGAAAATTTTGAAAACATTTTTCTTTGACATTACAAAAATTTATTGAGCATTATTGCTGTAGTTGGTTTTTGAGGAAGGATGTAGAATAAACTAACATACTTTTATAAATAAACAAACTTTTTTAACAGTGAAGCGGATATGAACTATTTGCATCAATTTATCATTCCAGAATTTAGCACACTGGTGTAGATGGGTTCATGTGGCAGATTTCACATGGTTTCATTAAAACGGGAAACACACTTATTCTTTGCGGTTAGAATTCCAGCCATAACAGACCATTAATATTATGATGTGTTTGCATTTAATTTACTTGGATTTCAAAATTACAAAAACAGTACTGGAAAATAAAGAAGATATGTATGATTCTGATGTGAATGTTTCTGGATGTGAGATCCGAGTAAATTATTTGAATGTATATACTTGACTTTTCTTATATGTAGGTGTGATCATGCATTCAAATAAGCATGCAGTTCTTTGAATATGTAATCACTGGAAAAATAGGACAGCTGCATTTACTTCAGTGTTTGTAGCTCCTCATCTTTTGCGGATATGGAAAGCTTTACATCATGGTGTATCAAATATTTAGAATTTGTTTCTTTAAGTTTGTGTGTTTGGAAATCTGGTGCAAGATTAGTAGCTCACCAGAAAATACAGTTTTCAGATGCTTTAAAATATGCATTTAAATTTTTTGCAAAATATTCCAGAGAATACAGAACAGTAAGATAATATATATATATTTTTTTAATGGGAATATTGTCTGTAAGACCTAGTTATAATAGCGGTTACTACTTGACATAAGAAAAGATATTTTTTTTCAGAAGTTTTTTCTTTCATTGCTTTAAGAATAGAACTGTCAGACATTGTAAGCTGGAAATGTTTCTTGATACCTCCCTGGCAAGTCCTCTTCAGTTAACTCATCATACACGGATAGAGGAGATTCAACAAATATTTGCAAACTTATTTTCTATTGTGCTTTTAATACATTTTGGGCATTTCAGTATATGTATACTTGACGTTAAATTTTTTGAAACATTAACAATTGAAAATGGAAATAACTTTCAATTGTCTACATCATCTTATCAACAAACTAATTATTTTTTGTGTTTGCATATGAGTCTCTATATGTAGGATTGAACATACACCAGAAGAATCTTGTGCAGCAGTTATTATTAATGCTTTCTTAGTAATGTGTTATACTTATTTTTAATTTGTGTTAGTTCTTCTCTAATGTTCTTTCCAGCTGTTGGCTGTCTCTTGAAGGAGGACTGCTTTATGCTTTCGTTGGACCTGCGGCTGCTGTTGTCTTGGTAAACATTACTATACTTTCCAGTATTTTCATATGGAATGATGGAATGTGTTATTTAAATTATAAAAGCTTAGCTGTACAGTAGCATCACATTTTGCTTTAAATACCAAGCTCAATATTTTTTAACATACCTTCAGTATTTTGAATGCATGATTCGTTTAATTGTATCACTTCTTTATACTAATGATCTCTCCATGTTTACACAGTAAGCTGTGAAAGAATAATATACTGATTAGTGGCACAGAAAACTTGTTACAGGCATCACTGAGTTATTACCAGTAGCATCTACACAATTGTCACTGCCTTGTGAAGTTCGGGGACAGTCTTGGTAGAGCGCTGATTGGCAGTGCATCGCTGTGCCAGCAAAAGCGACAGGAGGCATGGGACCAGCCAGCAAGTTCTCCATGAGTAATGCTTTTGAAGGCAAAGAAAAAAATCATCATAGCTGGGAAATGTTACTAGCTTGTGTATTAATCTTTCACATCTCTGGAAATGCTTTTAGGTGTAGGTTTCACTTTGCCTAATTGTAGACATCTTCAATGTAGATTTCTGCATCTGACCTAGTTATCCCTGCCATATTTCATTGTCAGTGGAGAAAAATACATACTTGTTGGGCTCAAACCATCAGAATTGTTTCAGGTGTCTGCTTTAGGGTAAGATGAATTGTACCCTGTGTATGCCATTGGCTATCAGTCATCTGCTCTGCAGTCTGTATGGAGTTTTTACTGTAATTTGTTTAGTATTTATCCCTTACATACTTGAAACTAATTCTTCTTTACACTCCACCACTTTTGTACTAGGATAGGTCTATCAACACAGATTATTTCTGATTTTCCCTTGCAAAAGGGAATTGGTCTTAGTAGTCTTCAAAGATATAGTCATTCAGCTACATAGATTTTCCTGAAATGGATGTTTACTACTCCCACAGAGTTTGTCTCATCATTGCCTGGAGTCAGGCCAGGATCCTTTTGTACAACTCACAGTCTCTGTCATGATAGAGGAGCCAAGGATGTTTACAAAGAGCCAGTCATAATTTTCACAGGGAACTGTATGTTCTCTGTGTAATTGGCAAGCTTTGTTCAGAGACCATTGAAGTTCACAGTCGCAGTTTGCCCTACGAGCATTAGCTGGTAGCTGCAGAAGGCGCTGTTCTATGCAACCACTTCAGCCTAAGTGTACGAAGCAAGAGTTATATAACATCATCTGAAAAAAATGTAAATGCTGAAAATAAAGTGCTAATAAGAAAAGCTGGGAGAGAGCTGGCAGGACAGACTGGCAACAATTAGGTATTTTGGCACAGGTCTTGAAAAATCTGTTTTAAAGGAAAAAAAGATTTCCCTTTTCTAATAAAAAAAAAAAAGGAACACTTATTTAAAAGATTCAAAACTTGGTATTACCTCTTTGCAGGCCATGTAGAGACAGGTTCATAGAGTTAAGTTCAATAATACAAGTGGATAATGACAGTCATTAAGTTGTCCATTAAATGCCATTAGTGTGTTCATTGAGTGCCAAAGTCTGACTGCTGAAACACTTGAATTTTATTTTTTTTTTTGGCTAGGTCTTCAGCCCATGTATGTGATCATAACACCATTTACTTTAATGGAGTGAAACAGACTTACCCCAGGCATTCATCTGGCCCACAAAAAAAAATGGAAATTGCAGTCAAACAAGGCTCAGGACTGGCATTTTGGTGAATAACGTAGGCAGTGATTAATGCGCAGGAGGATATGGGAAGCGACAGGCTGGTTCTGCATAAGTGGGAACACCCACATGGGCCCCCAGTGCTTAAAAAGGAGCGTGGTTACGGTCACCCTGTGCTCTGAGTAGCTCTTCCCTCTGCGCACAACTCAAATGCAGTGGGTTTCCTGGAATAGAATGTATCATTGCAATTAAGACTGAGGAAGCATTAAAGCTATATTACTCAGGCTTCTGGCCAGCAGATGTGGATGCGTATAACTCGATACCGGATATAATTCAAGATTGCAAAATAAGCCAGTTGTGGTGTGCATATTTGTTGCTCATTTGAGAATACACACTTCTGGTGTGTTCAGCAATCACGTCACACGATGTCTGATGGAATACTCAGAAATGTAAGAAGAGTCATTTTGCAGGCCTGTAAAAGGCTTTTTCTGAAGTAATAGGGTAAAGTGCTTTCTTTCAGGCAATGAAAGATCAACTGTTTGTTTTCTGTTTGACAGGTCAACATGGTGATTGGCATTTTGGTATTTAATAAACTTGTTTCCAGAGATGGAATCCTAGATAAAAAGCTCAAACACAGAGCGGGGTAAGCAAAAACTGGGTTATTTTAAAGCATATTAAATTTGTATCACCAATTTTCAGTTACAGATAGTCACCAAAAATGCTTTTGATTGTGCTTTGAACTTTTATATCAGTGTAAAATTGTGTCTAACAGATTCCATTCATCTCAAAAGCTGCTGTTGCATTGTCCTGAGGGAATGCAACTAAACAAACAAACATAATAAAACACAAGTACAACAGTATTAAGTTAACAATAATGATGATTAAACAAATCTGAGCGGAGGTTTCACAACAATGTCACATACGTAAAGTTGTTGCAGTTAGGAAAACAGTTTTATGAACTGTGTGTACTATAGGAACTGATTATTTTTGTCTAGCTGTCAACTTTAATTACTCTGGTTGGAAATGTTACTCATTTGTGTAAACTGTTATAAAATATATTTTACAGCAACATATGCCTCGCTGAGGTCAATGCCATCCTGCCATTCTGACTATGTGAAGAATTTGCCTTTATTCTTACACCCATATCTACATACATGTATGTTCTAAATTAGAGTAAAAGAATTTCAAAGTAAAAAAAAGGTGGTTTTAAGGAAAAAAAAGAAAAAAGATAAATGGAAATTCTGTGCTGTTGTTTATTTGTTTATTTACTTGCATTTACTTCCAAATTCTGTTTGTTATCATCAGAAAAAAAGGATTATGACAGTGGTAGTATCAGAAACGTTTTCAGTGGATGACAATGATTTGAAGTACTGCAGCAGCAAACTTACATTCATTCCACATTGGAGAAAAATATTTCACAAGGGCATCATCACTTTCTTGATGCTTATGAAAGTATTTTTAAACTTTGCATAATCATTTTTTACAGCTACACATTCTGATATTCTCTTTTGGGCCAGCTTGTAGTTAACACCAGCAATATCTGCATTTCTAGCAATCATAAGCAATGATATCTTAGTTTACTGTGTATTACTGATAAATTTATTACAGCTTCACTTTGAATTATTTTGCCATTTCACTAACAGTAGCATTCCTACTAAGTTCAATTTATTGGTTAGATGATCAAATTTGTGACACACTTCAGCTGGTGTGATTTGCATTTAATATTAATTCAATTAAATCTTTCTGGTTTTCAGCTCTTTCATCATTATTTTGACAAATATGTACCAAAAGCCTTCATTTTGTTTCTTCCCTTTTCTCTTTTTTTTTTTTCATTAGAAAGCATTAATTTATTCACCCTACTTTTGTCTGTATTGCTCCATCAACAGTCTTAACTGTGTAATAATACTGATGAAATCTAGAATATTATGAAACAACCCAAATTATTTCAAGAGTAGTAATAACTTAGTAATCACTGATTCAAATTCACATCTGCTCTAATTACAGTGATTTAAGGAGTTGGAGCAGCTTTGTACATTTTCTAAGGATATCCAAGCTATGATTTAACTGCACTATTTTTTTTCAGCTACTTAATTGTCAGCTATAGAAATCTATTTGCTTATTGTATGCTTTCCTGATGAAACAAATAACTTGCTTTCTAACAGTGGGCAACTTAGTAAAGAGGTATTTTATTTTAAAGTAAAAGGATAAAGAATAGAAATTATTCTGTCAGAAACAATCCAGCTATTCTGGGAAAGCATGTTGATGCCCTAGTTGAGAAGTAATCTTAACTTTTGTGCTAGTAGGAGACAGTGGCTTGGCAACAGCCCTTCTTGATACTACTTGGCAGATAAAGGGTCTTGAGTCATTCTTTGGGGCATAGAAATTGGTGCAGCATTTGACCTCCAGTAGAAAGGGGATTGTCACTCATTTCTCAAATACATCTTGCCAGTCATGCTCAGGAAGGCAACTTTATTCTTTCTGGCAAACATTCAACTTATATCTGTCAAAAGTTCAGTCAAAAGTTCAGCTGTAGGAATTATTTGTGTAGGACTTAAAGCGATGAATGGGGCAAAATATGTGAACTCCATATGGTTTCTTCCACCTTAATAAGCATATGGAGAATCAACAAGTGTCTTGATGGATGTCAATCACTTTCCTGGCAAAAAGGGTAGCTTGTGTATATGCTCAGCCAGAAGGATTATGTTTAGTCCGTATACACATCAAGTTCTATTATTTGCAAGATCCAAAACAAATCTATAGAGGTAAAGAGAATAATCCAGTCTGATGACATTGAAGTATCACCAAGAAAAGACAGAAAGTATTTTCCCAAGCTTAGGTTAAGCTCACCCAAGGCATTTTTCTATTTCATTCATTAATGTAAATCTTTAATTGACCTAAACTGATGAGGATTTGCTGAGTTCTTTTCTCACCGTACAATCACCTTACACAAGGTCATGATTTTCACTGCTTTTTTAATGGAAAAAACTGCATTTTAATCAAAAATGTACCGCCCTTTTTTTTTATGGAAAGTCATCATTTGGTTTATCAAAATGGAAACCACTGGAATTCAATGTTGTTTTGGGCAGTGTGTTAAAAATCTTTTGAGTGCTGGGTTTGGCAATAAAAAGGAGTTCTGTTGGTTGAAATAACTGGGAAAAAACCTGAAGTTTACCAATCTCCACCATGTTGGACCACTTTCCAGCTGAAAATAGGTAAAGTACCCTTCCTGTTGCATCTCAGTCAGCTGTGGTTATTCCTGGTTCTGACAGCAGAAAGAGAAGGAATAACAGAAGTCTTCTAGTGGGCTCAGGAAGCTGAATGCATGTTGTATATAAAAGAAAATTTAAATTCCAGTTTTTGCCCTTTAACTCCTCTGACAGGTGCCAAGGTACAATTGTCCATACAATGCTTTGAGCTTAATGCTTGTGTACTGTGTTTTATTAAAATGCAAAACAGGTCACACTTCTTTTAGTACCAACTGATATTTATTTCATCAGATTCCATACATTTCAAGCCCTGTATTCAGACCTTCATATGGCGTGAATAAAATCACTCCAGGTGTTAGTGGGCCATTCAGTTCACTAGTACAAATCTGACTACACAGTACGCCCATACTGGTTTGATTCTTGAATCCATTTTGCAGGTTTCTTTCTTATTTCTTTTAATGCTCTGTAATTGTACATATTTCATACTCCTCCTTTAAGTGTCCTAAACTCTTTCTCAAGCAAGTTTGGATACAACAGTCTTTTAACAGGTCTGAATAGAGGTATTTCACCTTGTCTGTCTAACCTAGCACGTGCTTATGTTTACTTCAGTGTACTGAGCAGTTTTGATTACTGGATATTTGGGGCCTTTTTTAGCTTAAATGGAAGAACAAGAGTCTGCATGAAATGAAGCCCCATAGCATTAATATTTAAAGCTAACAACAATGTAAAGTGCAAAGTACAATTTTGCAACAACATAGAGCATTCATCCTGAACAAGTCTACTTACTTTTTCTGCATGACGTCATATTTAAAAGCTAATTTTCAGTAGCAACGTTTTTTGGTGACAATTCAATATTTTGTTCTTTTTGTGGGTGTTCTGTTTGTTTGCAGTCAGATGAGTGAGCCTCATAGCGGTTTGACGCTCAAATGTGCCAAGTGTGGAGTAGTTTCAACAACAGCTTTGTCAGCCACCACCGCCAGTAATGCCATGTTAGTCCTGATCATTTACATCTTCTTGTTACAAATCTTATACAGTGCATGTGAGACAATAGTTTGATGATGACAACTGTGTTTGCTAACACTGTATAGAGTGCTGAGCATGTTTAAATACTTTTTAACAAAAAAAAAAAAGCAAAAAAAAAAGCAACCAAAATGCAACTGTCTTTATTAACTGAATACAGGATATTTTTTAGAACATAAAATACCTACACTGTTACATTCTTGTCTATGATTTTCAAGTTAGCTTGATAAATTACCATCCATAAATGTTTTATTTTAATAGTGAGGTTTTAATAATTTTTTACAGTATTACAATGCTGCTTTTCTTTTTTTTTTCAATAGGGCATCCCTTTGGAGTTCCTGTGTGGTGTTGCCACTTCTGGCTTTGACTTGGATGTCTGCAGTTCTGGCCATGACAGACAAAAGATCAATATTATTTCAGATACTTTTTGCTGTATTTGATTCATTACAAGGCTTTGTTATTGTCATGGTCCATTGTATTCTCCGAAGGGAGGTGAGGAATGGCTTCCCAGTTTTCCAAGGGGCTGTGCTCCTGTTAATCTCTCAACTGCTCTTTAATGTTATGTACAGCTCGTTCTGTGGAAATCTATTTCATAGAAAGAGAAAGGCATTTTGTGGTGAGACACAGAGGAACAAGTGAGAGAGAGGTGGAAGATCAGTTAATTGCAGGTGCAGAATATCAGTTTCGGTATAAAACTGTACCCATTTAATTAAAGTTGGCTTTTTGTCATTCTCAAGTTTAGTTTTAAGTGTTAGGCTTTCCCAATATTGTGAGTATTGGGAAATGCTAATATGAATGCCTTTTTCCTGAAGACCAAAAGCTATGGCTTTTTGAAATCTCTAAAACTGATTCAAGCACAAAATGATTTGTGCTCATATTGTCCCTGAAAGAGGGGACAAGCATATGAGGTGTTATGATGGTGAACATCTACCCTTTCAGTTCTACAAACTCAGGTAACACTTGAGGTAATATACTTAAGTTATGGGGAAAGTGAGGATGAAGACAGGTGAATGCTTTGAGTACAGCAAGGAAAAGCCAATGCCCCGCCTGCCCTCCGCTGCTCGGTGCCACCCACTGCAAAATTCATCACCACTGAAATCTGACATCAACTCTACCATACAAGTGCTCTTTAACCTGGCTCTGGTGTCAGCTTCTCTAGCCTATCGGCTGGAGAAGATAGGCTATACTAACCATTTCACTAACCCTGCATTTTTATTGAGATAGGTAAGGAAGCAGTAACACAGCAGCTTTGCTGGCAGATCTCTGCTAGCAGGAGCTTCTATCAAAAGTGAGCTGGACTGGAGGGCAGTAACCTGGTCCAGCATACCTATGCCTTAGCATTTATCAACTTCAGGATATTTACGACACTGATAAACAAAATTACACTGTCTAGCACAGTTCCTTGTGATTGGTAGGAGTCATTCAAAAGCACTTCAGGACTAAAAAGCCAGGAAGATGGCAAACAACCAGTTTGTTGTCAATGCTGAGTGAGGAATATTACACAGTGGTTTCCCTTTCTACTGTTCGCACCCTTTAAACATCAGAACTCACTATATTAATGAAAAATAATTATGAATGACAAAATGTATTTCAATCTTTCAGTAGTGTACCACTTCACATAAACTTTATATCACTATCCTACACAGTATGCATATATGATTATCTTATTGAATAATTACATTTTCAATTTTTAAAGAAAAACTTATCAATATCTTGAATAAATTAGCACATTCCATTGTTCTGACTCCATCCCACATTATTCAAGCTGTTAGACGCTAAGAGCTTCTGTCTTTCTTGGTTTATCAGTTTTCATAGTGGAAGGTGCTTACCTCTTTTAATACCTTTTGTTCGTTTGTTTGTTTTGTTCAGGATAAAAATATGTGCAGAATATTCAGGTAATATTCAAAACAAATCTCTTTTATGTAGAACTGTCTTGGTATCCCCTTATTTTCTACAGCATTTTCTCTCCCCACATGATTTACATCTGTGAAAGAGGGTATTCTGATCTGTAGAACTGAAAGCCATCTTTTCACATATTCTTTTAGTAAAATGGTAAGACATTGCAACTACTTTCAGCAGAAAGAATGGCAGTTTCATACTGGTTTTCCTGTCTATTAAATTAAATTTGTATTTCTGTTGGGATATATTAATTAGCCTGGAAAGAGCATGCCACCTCCCACATACTGTCCTGAGCTGTATCTTTAGCTCAAGGTTGCAGATGAAAGTTTCAAAAACAAAGCAGTGCAAAAAGCATTATCTTTCATAGAATAATAGCATCATAGAATATCTCAAGTTGGAAGGCACCTATAAGGATCACTTACTACCTAAAAATAAACCATATGACTAAGAGCATCCCTGAACAGCTCTTAAAACATCTAATCAATCTATCTACATGGTATTTTAAAAAATGACCTCATGAGAATATTTCTCAATGAGGTGCAAAAAGCACCTAGGTTTGATAAGGCTGTCCCTTATCAAAAAGGGGAAGGAGTTTTTTCTTCGGTCATGACAACTTAGGCAGAAGTAAATGTACAGAAATTACATTCACTAATCAGTAAATTATCTCCATCCAAGATGATGATAATGCTGGTGATGAAAGACAAAGAACCCTAGGCTTATTGCTGTTTGAACTCTATTTGACAGAACACACTGAATCTTCTTTTGTCCTCCAGATATAAATTGTAAACTGGGTAGAAATACTAATTAAGTGTTTCTAACTAATTAAGGTTGTTGTTTTTTTTTCTATGGGAAAAGAAAATGAGTAGGAAGTTCATCAAGGACAGCAAAAAATTAAAAGTTGGTGCACTTGAAACAATTTTTGATTGAAAAACGTGTAAGGTCTGCATTTATACAGACCAATTTGCAGCGGCAGATGTAATTGTTTACTACAACAAGTTCCTACACAGAAAGAGACAAGACTCCAATAAGTTATGTTTCAATCTGGCTCTAAAGAGTCTAGTTTTCTAGCTCTGGAGACCCTTAGGCGAGTACAAGGATAGATAGTGCCCATCATGCAGTGTGCACTGCACAGGGCACCTCCCCAGCTGAAATAATAATCTCTTACATTCTCTTGTCTGCAAAAGCATTTTGCTCTGCCAGTGCCTGTCAGGGAAGCCTTGCCAACGTATTTGTCAATCTTGATGACAGCTACAGAGCAATCTCAGTTATAGCCTATAGGATTGATCTAATATTTATAGCATGCCAGCACAGGCAAAACAATAATTCTGACTGTCAGGAAGAAAATTATGGGGCAGAATATGTCACCATAAAATTCAAACAAAGAAAAGGACAGCCCTGCTTTACTATGTCTTTATTGTTGTTACATTGCAAAAAGACCCAGACTTTTACAATTAAATAAATATAAACCCAGCGGTTTTCCACTTAGTTATATTGATATAAACATAACTGATGGAAACATTTTTTACTTTCTCTAGTATGCTATATCAAAGATCTTGTGTGACAAGGACTGCATTAGTAATCCAGGGACATTCACTGAGTAAGACATAAAACTAGAAGAGGACTAAATGATGTGTTGTGTCTATTTCTGCCCTCCATCCATTCAGCATCTTTTGGAAAGACATTAAATCTTTCTATACTTCTGTTTCCTAACTTCTAAGATAAATATAATGCTTCTTAAGCATGAGACCTCTTATAGACCATTTGGAAATTAGGAAAGAAAAATGAAAAGTAAGAGTTAGGTATTCTTGCTTTATGTTGCTGCCTTTGCCCAGAAACCTTAGTAGTTTTTTTTTTCCCTTCTTGCTGTTTAAATACCTAATTGGGCATTGGAAGATGGCGAATTATGTGTCACAGAAGAGAGAATGAAAGGAGAGATTAGTGCTGAAGGTGCTCTATTAGAGGAAAACAGTTTGCCTGACCTGCTTGAACATGAGATGCTCTAAAGCTAATTTGAATCACACTGAGTCACTCCTGTTAATGCTGGCAATGGAAGGAACCCTCGTGTATTTTCTTCTTTTGCTGTGCTCTGCTGACTAGAGAGCATTTGGATTAAATGCATCATTGGCGTCCAAAGCCCACATTTCTGTTTTGCAGGAGGAAAACAAAGAGTAGGGAGAGGATAGGCTATAAAAGCTTGGAGTTGGTTACTGTTGCTAAGGTAACAACTTCCCTGGTATCCACACGTTCATCATCTGTCTCCTGCTCTGCCTGGCTCTAAGAAAATCTTGTAACTTGATGTTAAAAGCAGAATCATGTTTCAAAGTAAAGTGTAAAGACAGCATAGTCTTTATGTACTCAAACAACAAGTTTGAACAAGCAGTTTAGAAAAATAAGCTGGTATTTAGAAAGTTCAACCTTTTTGTTTCTGACTTGTGTGAGGACAACTAGAAGCTACAGTGTATGCCAGTATGATGGATACAGCTACATTTGATATTCTGTTAACATGTTCAAATCATATGGTGCTTGCACTTCAGAAACATTGAAAGAAACATGCATGTTTAAGAGAATCCTAACATCAAGATTCACCACTTTGATATAGAAGGTAGGGAAAGTAGGAAATGAGATTCTTAAGATCTCTGGAGCTATATGAACTGGGGAAGTTTCATGAATACAGAGTCCCAAAACCAAGGAGGGCCACTGCACAGCATGAGAGATCACACAATGTGTTCCAGGGTTTTGGGGTCAAGCATCATGAGGATTGAGATGAGTTTCAGCACAGCTGGGGATGCTTCAGATTTATTTCTTTTCTCTTTTCTTTTCTTTTCTTTTCTTTTCTTTTCTTTTCTTTTCTTTTCTTTTCTTTTCTTTTCTTTTCGTGAAATCACTGTGCCAGTGCTTATTCAAGAGCATAAAACTGTGAAGTGTGACCTGACTTCAGCATTGATAAAGTGAGAGAAGACCTGGATTAAGTTTGCAACAACTGAGAGATGCCCAATTAAGTTAATGTCAAATATAAGGAAAACTACAGAAAGTGTAGTGCCTAAAATCAGATTCTGAATCACGATACAGGTCAAGCACACCTTACATTACCCTGCCACATGTGGGGAACCTCAGTGTTTTGAAATCAACTCAAACCTTCCTACCTTGATTCATTCTTCTTTCTGCTCTATAGCAGCCTTCCTCCACCTGCCACAGTCACTTATCGATCAGATCACTGTTACTCATTATCAGCAGATCACTGTCACTCATTTAATAGTTAAGCTTTTTACAATAATGCTTCTAACTACAAAAATTTATTTTTTTTCTATTTTATTGTCCAATATGTGAAATATTTGAAATGGCTTGAGTAGAATATGATGCATTGAAAGTGTATGGCTTTTCACCAGAAACAAGTAATGAATTATCTTCTTCTGCTGTTCACGAAATGTCCATGTGTAGAATACGATTTTCTGCCTTTTAATTATCTGAATAAGACATCAAGTAATTTTACAGATAATAAACAGAATGCAGATTTTCAAAGGCATTTCATTGAGAGTATTTTTATGTTCAAACAAGAAATTATACTAGTTTGTTTTAATTGGAGGTCATCTGCCTAAGTTCCTGTTTTCCAAGTCACATCTTGCAATCAGGTTGCTAATGCGGATACTTACATTTCTGCAACTAAAATTCAGGTTTTAAAACTTCCCATTACAAAGTTGCCTTGCTGTTCTTACTGTGTGAGAAAGCAGTACAATGTGTTTGTATTCTGCTGTCAGCAAACAGGAACTGAATTTTCTTTTGAATGTGCCTTCTCTGTTGAACCACATCTTTCTGACCAAAGTGTCGTGTAATAATATTTCTTTAGACATGCATTCTGGCCCAGATCAAAATAAAAGTAGCCTTTCCCATGAAAAAGATAATTCCTTGAAAATGCTTGTGTTTTAGGGACAAATATTCAAATTTACTTCATGGATCATCTTAGTAATTTCTGAGAAGTTTTGTTTTTTTTTTTTTGGTTTCAAGAAACCAGGCTCAGTGCAAATGCTCCACTTTTCTTTTAGTTGTCCTCACACTGAAGGTATTTACCTGGTCTGAAGAGTTTTACTCCTAGAAGAGATGCATGAGATTCCCTATACATGGAATTAGATTGAAACCAGTAATATCTTTCACATTGACTTATTCTTTAAAATATAATTACGAGAGCAGTATATATCTGATTATAGTAACTGTTAAGAACTGTCTTTCAATTATATTACATTTATCAAGCAGAAGGTACGTTTTATTTTGCAATAATCAATAGCATATCTACTACCCTGCTATCAGACGTGTACCAAACGGAATGAGAAGACAAAGCCAAATACTATCACCCAAGATGGATTTGGCTTGAGTACCAGACCATCAATGACTACTAGTTAATTCTGCCCATAGGCAAATCTAATTCTGTGGTCATGATGTAACAGACAGACTTTGCAGCAGCCACAAAATATAGCAAATGTATGAAACAGCAGAAATAAGCATTTATGTTTACTGCTTCTGATTTATTAAGTATACTACAGAAAAGTCACACATTGTATTCCGTACAGTTTAATTTAATCTTCAATAGGAATGGAGTATATGATGTTGCACAAAAATCAGTATAAGACATTGTTTCCACAGGTTCAAGATGCATTCAGATGTCGACTGAGAAATTGCCAGGATCCAATCAATGCAGATTCTTCAAGTTCTTTTCCTAACGGACATGCTCAAATCATGGTTAGCTTTTATTGTTTTTCTTTGGCTCTTAATTTGGTGTTCCTATGCAAAAGAAAAAAATCTACAGTACTGTACATGGAATGTATACGCAGCTGAAATATAAACACCATTTTTAAGTGTAAGTTGGTTTAGGTCATTATCTGCTTGCTTAAATCTCTTAGCAATTTTTAAATTATTGGTGTGATCATTTATTGGAGCAGGTGAATTAATATCTTTCACCTTTGTCTTTATGACAAAAGGTTCTTACATAACAAAATATGAAATTAATCTAATAATATATCATGACTTTTCCTACTGTTGGTGTAAGACGCACTGATACATTTGAGAGTTTTCACTTCATGAGGCCTTGAAAAATGTTCCACTCAAACTAATTCAGGCAAGGAGAATGGCTTAGAATGCCAATTCAGATTTATTATTGTTAGTTAGCATATGAAGACAAAATACTGGTCCCTCCACTTTCAATGACAGTTTGTCATTGATTACAATGGGGACAGGATCAGGCCCTAAAACACAAAAAAGGCTCAGCAAATGGATGTCAATCAAAAAATGATGACTCAAAAAAGAATGCAATGCTTAGACTTCACAAGCAAGAAGGAGGTCAGTTTTATGAAACATTTTTCATGCCATAAACTTTTTGTAGAAATAAAAATATAATTTAATTTAATTCTATAAGAGCATAAATAGTTTTACTTAACTGGGAAAAGTGTGCTTGAATTTTCAACTGTTAAAATTCGTTCTTAGCTCTTCCAATTTGATTTTGCCCAATGAAATAAATAATACTTGGTTTTGGAGACTATAAACTTTCCATGATTACATTAGTAGCAAGGATGGAACAGAATGTTATGTAATAAATGTCCACTTCATAACAAATTAATGAAGTTTCAGACAGGGTGAAATGATTGGATTACACGTATTCACAGTAATTTGTATTGTAAGCTTTTTCCATACTTCTGTTCATAAAATTACTATGAAAAACTTCCTTAAAGATGATACTTCCATACGCTGTAGAAGTTACTCTTCCATATACATAAAAAAACTATACACTGTGTCATTTTATTAAAATTATATACTCCCACCTATTTTATTTTATTTTTTCTGGTCAGGCAGCATACATTGAAAACCACCCAGTTATACTTTAGGAAACTTTGTAAAGCTCTGCTGTTGTAAAACAATACACTTCACCTTCTCAGCAACAAGAAACCACTTTTAAGAGACTATGACTCTGTAAGTAGGACATTTTGGAAGCGCTAGTTGGCAAAAAGGTATTGTGGTTTAGTTTTTAATTAATAATTGCTGTCCCAAATCATTGTTTCTTGTTACAGACTGATTTTGAAAAGGACGTGGACATTGCTTGTCGGTCAGGTAAGAACATTGAGAGAGTATTTAGCCAATAAAAAGAACTCTTGTACTAGTCCCTTGTGGAGTGAAAACCAGAAAAATATCAGGGCATAATTGTTCACAACACATATTTATAAATGTAAATAAAAATTTATGCCACTGTACAAATACATTTATTTCATTTTCTTACAAAAGGCTTTTGCTATAACTCAGAAGTTGGGAAGCAACCAAAGGTATGATTGTCTATTAAAGTCAAATAGTTTTGGAAAGAATGTCAGTCTTACATCCAAAATTTTCCCTGCCCTAATATACAAGCAAATGTGAAATGGTCATTTTGCTATAGAAAAAAAATATATAGTGTGTCTAAAAGGCTACGTATACGAAGGATGCATCAATTGGTTTACTGTTAAAGAGGGGAAGTCTTTTCGGCTCTAAGTGAAATCAACAGTAAAAGCTTAAGCAACATGGTATCAGGAAAATGAAACTTGGTTCCACTTTATTGGAACAAGTTGGGGTTTATAAGACATTTCAGTAATGTGATCTTTAATACGACAGCTGTTTCCACATATTAAAAATTACACATTTGCAAACCTTGCTTAAATAAAGCACAATATAAAATAAATGATCCTTTAAGCCCCATAGAAATTCTTAAACCTAGGCGATATTCCCGGAGAACAGTTTTACCTGGGGAGGCAGTTCTGCCTAGACACTTGTTTCAATAAAGTGAGAAAGAAAGACAGAGAGGGTGTCCTTTGCATGGGGTGACTCAGGACAGAAGCCTGACTTCGCTTTCTGTGTCACCCACGTGGGTGGGGGACAGTGTCTCTCTGCTCACTATCTGGGGAGCCAAGAAGGCTCATCTCATTAAGGTAAAGTTTGAGTTTCCAGTCACTCACTTTTAAAAAGCTGCCAGTCCAGTTTCTTGCAATATGGCAATATGGTAATAGTTCTTCCGTATAGTTTAGCTTTAATGTGCATATATATTTTAAAGGGAGCAAGATAGTACATTGTAGCACAAATGAATGTTTGTCACCATCCAACGCAGATAAAAGTCCAGCATTGGGCCATGTAGCTCCTACTTCTTACCTGCCAACATAGCTCTACAGGGCGGAGAGCCTTGCCAGGGGCATCCTTAAGGGGAGGGACTTTGAATGCAGTTATGAACAGACGTTACTAGATAAACATTTAAAATCAATTTCTTTCAATGAAAGATTCAAGAATTGGTCACTGGTTGAAGTGTCTTAACAAGCATGACAGGAAACAACAAAGCAACCACACTGAAGTCGGGTATTTGTGCACTGTTGTTTAGTGGCAAAAGTTAGAGGCAAATTCTTCTTTGCATAACAGAAAAGTGAGACACAGTTTTGTGTGCAGTGGGGGAGTGGAATGCCTTACGAGCGTGGCAGGTACCAGGGGAACTGGGTCATCAGAGCCCTCAGGCTGCCAACAGGGATGTAAATGTAGCACCTGAGATGCTCAAGTTGTCTAACTGTCTCAGCCCATGAGCACAAACAAGCACTGGTGTGAATTAAAATATTTTCAACTGGGACAGGAAAATCCTTGCACCCAGCTGGAATAAGCATAGTAGTTGGTTTTAATTTTTTTTTTTCTTACTAGCTGTCCCTTTTAGTTACAAATATTGTTATAGATTTATATTTATTTTTTTTAAGATCAATGATTGCAATTGAATAGATGTTTTCCTTTTGAATGCATCCTTCAGTGTTCCTTAAAATTTTGTATTCTATGGCTTTTACATGTGGAGCTTACGCCAACAAAAAATATGCTGGGTGTTGCTACAAGTTTGAGCAGGAAGGCCTAGGCCTACACCAAAAGTGGATTATTACAGCTTTATGAGACATGTTTATATCCTTTATAACCTTTTCAGATGCAGCAAAATATGCCTTTCTGATACCAACAGAATTTCTCCCCAATGTGGTTAACTTTTTGTCATTTTTATTTAAAAAATAATTAACAGTGAAGTTTTAAGAAGTCAGTGTAAATTTAGGCACTCAGGAACACATATTCATAGTTATAATCTTATAGCGGGTCATTACAATGGATCGACAAAATTATTCTGCCTTACAATCTGTTGGATATTTTCCAGGAGTTTATGTGGAGTTAATAATGGCAGTACAGATGTCATGGTGGGTTTTTTGAAAACCTTTAATCGAGTTCCATGTGGCAGGCTTTTGCTAAAGCTGTAGGTCACCTAAGATCCATGTAAGGCAGTAGGAATAAATAAAGGAGTGCTTTTAATTTATATAAATGGCTGAAGCTTCATCAGAGATCTGTGTCATTTATACCCAGTAGATTAAGAGATACTGATATAAAAAAAAAAAAGTCTTCCCAAAACAATATTTATAGAATAAAAGTTATTAAATGGATAGAAAAAAAAGTTAAGAAGTTACACTGGTAAAGGGAATGCTGCTAAATAAAGCCACAAGAAAAAGCAGCATGAGGCAGACATGGTTTCATGTTTTTAGAATTCTGTTCTCTGACCCACAGTTCTGCATAAAGACATTGGACCTTGCAGAGCAGCTACTATAACAGGAACACTTTCTAGAATTTCACTAAACGATGAAGAGGAGGAGAAGGGACCAAACCCTGAAGGAATGAGCTATTCTACCTTGCCTGGAAACATCATATCCAAAGTCATCATCCAGCAACCAACAGGTCTCCACATGCCCATGAGTATGAGTGAACTGGCCAATCAGTGCTTGAAAAAAGACAACAGTGAGTTGCGGAGGACTGTGTATTTATGCACTGATGATAATTTGAGAGGTGCAGATATGGACATAGTCCACCCTCAAGAACGGATGATAGAAAGCGACTACATAGTCATGCCTAGGGGCTCAGTAAATACCCAGCCATCAATGAAAGATGAGAACAAAATGAATATAGGCATGGAAACGTTGCCTCATGAAAGGCTGCTACACTACAAAGTTAATCCAGAGTTCAATATGAATCCTTCCGTAATGGACCAATTTAATATCAATTTAGACCAGCATATTCCCACCCAAGAACATATGCAGAGTTTACCATTTGAGCCCCGCACAGCAGTGAAGAATTTCATTGCCTCGGAGCTGGATGACAATGCAGGATTATCAAGAAGTGAAACTGGATCTACAATATCAATGAGCTCTTTAGAGGTCAGTGATGCATAAACAAATTGCATGCTCTGTTGTTCTAATTATATGATAAGACAATAAATTGTGTCTTGTGTCTAAGGGGTGAAACTGATATTTTAATTCAGTATAAATTATTGTTTGGGATCATACATTGCTGTTCCTGTTTCTGTTATTATCAGAAGTATTTATACATAGAAAACAGGATTAAAGTTTCAGAGCCAGTCTGCATGAAACTGTATAGTTCCGGAGATTTAATATTCCACACAACTGCAAAGGATTTCATGACCTGCCAGATAAAGTCCACTGGAAAATACTGTGTTGCTATGAGAAGAAAAACTATCACTGCAAGATACAAATGATAATCATTGATACTGCCTGCAAGCATGTGCAGTTGAAAAAATTTGCCAATTTATTGCTCAGATATGATAGGTCTCATTCTGCTCTCACTAGCGTAGGGAGATCTTGGCTTCTTCCATCCAGTAGTTCACCATTTACTGATTTAGTTTTGTTTGCATGTGTGTGTGGGCATTGTCGTAACTAATGTGTGCAGTAGGTACAAGTGGACTTCATGTGGAATATTCTAGATTCCAAACAGATTGAAAAAGTGAACTGAAATGCCTTTAAAAGGGATTCTCTTGATTACTACAATCTGTCTGTGGGATTTCAACATGATAAAAATGAAAACCATTTATGCTGTTTCTTAAGACCTGAGTGTCAGGTACTACCATTCCTATTAAGCTTTTATTTATGCAAAACTACCAGTCAGGTGCAGTTAATTTCATACTTGGGTCTCCTTAAGAATTGGAAATACATTTCACCATCATTTCAAATGTTATGAAATGTTACATTTGCTGGTAAAGAAAAAGACAATGGGAAAAATATGATACCTACTCATTCTCTGAATGAAATTACAGATGGAAAAAAAATCTACTGTATATGTAAACTTGAAGCCATTAGCTATTATTCTACAATGTTTGGACCCATCTGAATAGGGAAGCAGTAATTTTACCTGATTTTTCAACTGTTGGACACAGAACCATCGCCCATACTTCATAGAATAGAGGGTACTTTTGGATATTTCTTTTAAAATGGAGTTGAAGTTTCATGTGTGGATCAACTGGAAAGTTTGGGCAGAAGAACAGAACTTAGTTCCTTTTCAAGAGAAGTCTTTACAAGCTTTGAAAGTGAAATATTTCCCTTGCTGTTTATATTTTGTGTGTACTGTTATTTTTTCAATACATCATTTACTTGAAAAAATTATTTGAAAAATGAAGGGCAGGGGTTGCAAGTAATCAAATAGTGTCTACTTTTTGTATGTTCTTAAAATGAATATGTATACCCTTGGGACAAATTTTCAAAATTATTTCTCAAAAATAGTGTAAGTGCTTGCCCACTAAATACTCAGACAGGCTCTTTCAAAGCAAGTTTGCATCATTAAAGAAGTTACTGCCCTCATCTCAGGTATGCTAGTTGATAGATCTTACATGGTGCACAGTTCTTCTCCAATTTAATGCAACTCCAAAAGCGAGATAGCTAAAGTCACCTACCAATAGTATCCTCTCCTACCTATCTACAATACTGTCTTTCAGATACTTTTTGTCAGATATAGAGACTCAAATCCAGCCTGGTTAAGTTTAGGCATATGGGTGAGATATCTAGGGGAGGTTCACAATTCCTTGAGAAAATAGACATAGGTGCCACCATATCATCCACTCCACCTGAGGTCTAAATTGCTCTCTGGTGTTGCCTCTTTCTTTCCATTGGTGATAAAGGCCATCTAGGAGACCTGAAAAAAGGAAACCTTTGTGAAGTTGTAAAAGTTGGGATAATAACTACTCCATCTTACACAGAGTTCCAATTCCTGAGGCCACTTCAGAAATGTGCCTGAAAAATGTAATAGCATATTGTACTGCTCCTTTAGAGTTAATTTTTTTAACTGTATTTGCATCATATTTAAAGTTTAGGTCTAAGATGGGATATAGACACTGAATGTGTATCATCATTCTGTATATCATTTCTATGCTCAGAAGAGACTAGGTATGTAGTAGAAAATGTAGTAAAATATAATAGAAAATATTTATTCTCTTCTATACCTAGTGAACAGTTTAGAAAGGTTTAGAAAGCTGTACTTTGGTCCAGAAAGCTGTAAAGTTACAGTATTAAACATAACCAAACACAGCATAATTCCATTTATTAGGAAAAAAACAGATATTAGGGCAGATCAAAAATTAAAGGAACTGTTTTGGCTCTGTGTTTTATGTTTGTCGTTCTCAACGCTACTTGATTATATAGCATTGCTTCACCTTTTCATAAGGATGTGCTGCAATGAATTAAAGATAGGAACATGAAAAAAAACATACATTGAAGAAAATCAGAGTCTCAAGCAAATCCAGATAAGCAGATCCAACCAGATGAAGAATGTGATTGTGGTCTTATGTATGTAGCATGTAAGAAGCAAGGGTTGAGGTAAAGTCCCAAAATGCTATGGGCTAGAACTGAACAGATGGACTAACTTTTGTTGCTGCCATAAACAAAATAAAGAAGGGAGGGCAAGGGATTTTTTTCAAAATATTTTTTGATGTACCATATAATTTTAGAAGATTTAGAAGTACAATATAATTTTAAAAATATCATAATTTACAAAGACTTAGAAGTACGATATAATTTTAGAAGGTTTCAAGACCTTTCAAAAGATGAGACTTTTTCAGACACTGTGGAGTAGAAAAACCTGCAGCAGGACATTCAAGATCATTCTGTTCACATCTTTCCAGACAGAGCATGACTAGACCATCCCTAAAGGAGAAGATCCTGAGCAGTAGGAAGCCTGCTTCTCCTATCAGCTCATACTGTTGTCCCACCCAAAGTCTAACATAAAATCACATGGATTTCTGCTCTATAGGGGCAGTTCCCCTTTTGCTTTTCTGAAGAAACAGAGGTGTCCCATGGCAAGTGGTGGAGGCCTCCTTTTGTTTCTTCTGCATAGTTCAGGGAGTTGGGTTCCTCCCCTGTTTTCCATTTTTATGATAGATTCTAGTCTTTGTGGCCATAAAACTGAACTGGAAGAATTAGATGACACTTTGGAAAATATAAACCCAAAGTTTTTTCACATCCTAAAATAAAACAAAATATTTTAAATTTCATTTCCATCTTACTAGTGAAACACTGGGTTCATGTTTCAAGGACCAAGTTTGCAGAAATGTATGCATTATCAATCAAAGAATTTAATACTTTGGAAAATTTAGCTTTTGAGTGACATCTTTACCTTCCTAAGTTCATGAAATCAATTATTTTTTGTATTTTGCACATTCCAAGAGATGATCAACCCTCAGAACACTAAGTGTCTATTCAAATACTTAAAAGTGTATGTAGAGATAAACAGCAAAAAACCCAAAGCTGTCAAAAGTGAAGGCTGAAAGATCAAGTCTTTTTCATGTTCTTGTTTATTTAGACTTTATATTCATTATCATCATTGCAGATGGGTGTTTTGGAACACAATTATAGTATCATCACAAGTATATATGTCTTGACTTTTAACTCTGCAGGGAGGTTCCATCACCGCTACTATTAGATATCTAAGTGTAGGCGTTCCTCTTGTGTAGGTCTCTCTTCAGGTGCCACAGAGTAAGCCAGAATGAGTAGTTCAGTCAGTAGTTAGTTGATGCCCTAAATTTAGTCAGATGAATCCTACAGTGTGTCACAAACTTTCTTCTAGTTTTTATACATATATATTTTTTTCATGAAATTACGTATTTGGGAACAATCAAATTATTTCTTATATATCGAAAATTTCAGCTTTCAAAAGTCTGCAAATGCCATAATATTCACATCCAAGTATTGCCCAAATAAGTATAAATTTAAGGATCTGCAGATTCCCAATGTGCAAGTCGGTGATTTTTTATTTTGTTTGGTATGTACCCAGCAGTATGATCATAGACACAGGCAGGCATATTAGTACATCACAGAGTTTCTTAGGAGGAGTAATTGAACATCTGGCTAATCTCCTGCACAGCCCTTATATGCATGGATTAAAACTGGCTCTGCTACCTTGGCATCAAAGTGGTTTGGAGTGTGCTCCTTCAGCTCAAAATGTTTTGATTTTAATGAAGACAGAGCTCTTGATACACTCTTTTGGAATGTTTTTTGTTTTGAAAATGTACAGTCGTGGTGTGCTCATTAAAATTAAGTTACTTTGAAGTGAAGTAGTGCATTCCCAGCCGCTTAGATCCAAGGAAAGGTGAGGAGGTTTAAATGCAGAGGAAGAAGTTGATCTGTGCAATGTATCTCCAGGATAAGCAATTCTTTCGTTTTTATTGTGCAAAACAAATGCAAGGGGGAGTAGATATCAGCTGCCTGACTGTGTGAGGAGATTTGCATCGTTACCTTTGTAGAAGAAGAATGACAGGTTCTTTCAGGGGAACTATGGTTAATGTAGCGTGAGCCGAAACGGAACAGAGCTGAAAGAGACAAAGACGTTTAAGTATTAGAAGAGGAAGGGCATGCAAAGACAGACACTAGAAAAAAATTATTAAAGTGGGGAAAAAAAAGCATCTGCTTTATAAAAACATGAAGAAAAGGACTTCCCAAACTGTTTGTCATGTCAAGGGCTAGAATTCTTTTTCCAGTCTCATATCTTCTTTCTTTATTTTTCTGTCTTGGTTTCTGCTATGAGATCTTTCTGTGGAGAAAGACATAAAGCTTTTAGACAGGAAGTTGATTGTGTGACCAAAATAATTCTTCAGTATTCATTCATGAGAGCTCTTAATACATTCAGAGAAAGTCAACTCCAGAGCTCCTCGACCAAATCGTTTATGTGGGACTACAGGAGTAAAAACCTGTAACAACTGAGAAAATAAAAGGATCCATTAAAGATAATGGGGTTCAAACTAAAAGTAAAGGTATAGATAAAGAGGACAGAAAAGACAGACAAGGTGAAAAAAGAATGAAAAGAAATATGGCAGAAATGGAGAAGAAGCTTAAAATGAAGGTGTTAGGAAGAATGAAATAAATGCATCAGGAGAGGAGCAAGAACAGGAAAGGAGAGAAGACAAATGCAGTTAAAATGGTCAATCTTGTCAATAAAATACCAGAGCATCAGGCAGAACAAAAGCAAAATAGTGTGAAGTGATTTTAATTTATGATATGAGAAATGAGAATAAGAGAGAGAGAGAGAACTAAAATAGAGAGATGAGAAACACAGGAATTTCCTCTTTATCATGTTTCCACATTGCATTTATTTTCAGGCATTCTGTTTCTCAGATTTTTCTCCCTCCCATTCCTCATTTCATTCTTCAATAAGCTGTGGAGACAGTTCTTGCCAATTTTGTGACTCTCAGTGAAATGAAGTCTAGCCCTATAACAGCCCTCTCTTTCTTTCACTTGAGTGAGTAGGTTTTAGATTCCTCTGACTTCAGAAATTGATGCTGCTTATTTTTAGCAGGAGTGGGATTAGAATTGGGCAGAATCAGGCACAGCTGATTCTAGTAACTGAAGATGTAAAGAACCGAAATTTTAGTCAGCATTATGGTGCAGCATATATTTCAGACTATATTCTAAGCATCTATCTTATCTACAAATGATCCTGAAGAAACATATTTTCAATTGCTTGGCAATTGTTACATTTCCCCAAAAAGCCTTCAGAAACACAAAACAAGTGGTTTTGGTTGATTGAGTAAATACATAGTCAAGTTACCCTATAAAAAAAAAACGGGAGCAACAAAACAGAGTAATTTCCCAGAACAGTTTTAAGTTGAGATCTCTGAAGTAATGTTTGTGCTGTGTGTCGATGCGCTAAATTTGCCAGCATATTTTAAAATCTTAAAATTCCCACATTAAACAGCTAATCCACTTTTTCATGAAAATTAGCTCGCTTTATATCTAGCTCATATTATGAACTAACATCGAACACAATCTTCTATTCAAAAACTAAGGGTTGTTTTTTTTCAGTTATATACACATAAAAGGCATTTTAAATCAAAACTGTCTATCCCCATTCCACTTCTGTATCTCTGAGGGCCAAAAAAGATTTTCCTTTAATTTTGTTCAGGGAAAAAATCCTCTCCAGCCTACGATCTTGTATGTCAAATCTGATCTCAGAGTGAATTATAAACTGCTGAAAATAAGGCTTTATATTAATGGAAGCATGGTTGTAACCCTCACTATAATATGGTATCTCTGGTTTCTATTATACTTCGCACAATGCGATATATCTTCAGAAGTATCCCGTGAAATTAATCAGACAGTGGTGTAATGCAGACTAGAATAGGGAGAAAATCAGGCATTTGTCATTTTACAGGGATGGAGAGGGATTTTATTAGTCATTTAGTGAGAGCAGCTCTTTCTTGGTGCCAGCGGATTAGTGCATGCTGGTGTATGGAAATTATTCTTCAGTATTCTATTTTTGTCCCTCGGTGAGCAGAGTTTAAAGTTGCTCTGGAATTAAACAGAGAAGATATATATATAATTGGCACAAAGTAAAATTGATATAAAATAAATTACTACTGCAGACCTCTTTTCATAGAGTTTTACTTATGTCCTGTCATGAAGGGGAGGCGGGGGGGCAGGGTTTGCTGTAAAATGGATTTTATCAATTAAGATCAAAAAGCTGGGGAAATCAGAGATGGAAAAAAACTTGTTAGGTCATCTCTTTTATCAATGCACGAACATTTTCTACAGTGTATTTCTTTAATACAGAGTCAAACTTCACTTTCAAGACTGAAGTCAAGAAAGGCTTCCACTGTATTTCCGTAGTAGATAAACTTTCTTTATTCCCACAGCACCTCTGAAATTTCCTAATTTTTTTCTATTTTTTTGAATTACAACTTTTTGGACTTTTCTCACACTAGCTTTGCTGATAGGTGTTTATAACCTTCCAAGTTTTCTTAACAAGCTTGTTTGTTTGCCTCTTCCAGAGCGAAAGTTTAAACAAGCCATATCACTTCTTTATCCTTTCCTCTTGATCCTGTGTTATTAAGTCTTTAAAAGTACTTTTTGCTGCTTTTCTCAGAAATCTCCCCAGTTTACAGGTATGATTTGGCTTTTGTCAGTGTAGAGCACCAATGCAACTCACTGGAGTTGTTCAGAAAGGGCTATTCACACCCTTTCCCATTTAAATGGAGACTTGGCAGGGTTTTTTTGTAGCATTAGTAGTTGGGCATAGATTGCAGATCACTAGTTACCCATACCCTGCAGCTTTATCAGAATTATCCCAACTAACTTACTGACGCCGAATAATTGCACTAATACTCCAGCTTTTTAGGCAGTCCCTTTATTAGTTAACCTTGCAGGTGTTCAGCTTTAGGGCTCTTCAGTTTGCAAAACAAATGACGGAGTAGTGAATAGTGAACGATTTGTGTCCCCTATAGCATACAAAACAGGAGCATCAAATGAAATGGCAAAGGGATAAACAACACAATTTCTTGTGTCATGTTATGCGTATTTAAATTGTCAAATCCCCTACCTCAGCACATTTTGGATGTCAAAATTAGGAAAAATTCTAAAACATTATTAGACTAATGGAACAAGGTAAAAAATGTTATTAAGTTCACAGAATCACAGAATGATATGGGGTTGGAAGGGACCTCTGGAGATCATCTAGTCCAAACCCCTGCCAAAGCAGGTCCACCCAGAGCAGGTCCCATACGAACGTGTCCAGGCGGGTTTTGAATGTCTCCAGAGAAGGAGACTCCACCACCTCCCTGGGAAGCCTCTTCCAGGGCTCTGCCACCCTCAAAGTAAAGAAGTTCCTCCTCATGTTGAGGTGGAATTTCTTACATTCAAGGTTGTGCCCATTTCCTCTTGTCCTATCCCTGGGCACCACCAAAAAAAAAGACTGGCTCCATCCTCCTGACACCCACCCTTAAAGTATTTGTAAGCATTGATCAGATCCCTCCCTCAGTCTTCTCCAGACTACAAAGACCCAAGTCCCTCAGCCTTTCCTTGTAAGAGAGATGCTCCAAGCCCCTCATCATCTTTGTAGCCTCTGCTGTCCCCTCTCCAGCAGTTCCCTGTCCTTATTGAACTGGGGAGCCCAGAACTGGACCCAGTGCTCCAGATGTGGCCTCCCCAGGGCAGAGCAGAGGGGCAGGATGACCTCCCTCGACCTGCTGGTCACACTCTTCTTGATGTACCCCAGGATGCCATCAGCCTTCTTGGCCACAAGGGCACATTGTTGGCTCATGGTCATCCTGTTGTCCACCAGGACTCCTAGGTCTTTCTCCTCAGAGCTGCTCTCCAGCAGGTCAACAGAGTAAGCTCCTCCCAAGGAAATTCCTAAACCACTGAAGAACTAGGGAGGGTATTGGAGCAGAAATGTTACTTGTATACCTCCCCTTCTCTACATCATTCCTGGAGCATCACTGCAGAACCTTGTCAAGTGCAAAATACCAAATGAGGCAAACCATAGGTATTATCCTTTACAGTTATGGGTTATTTATATTCTACTAACATTAATACTCAAGCATATCTCCAACTGATCCTTGAAAAAAAATGCCAGCTTCCAGTCTAATTTTCTTGTTGGCTAAAATCATTCTCAGTTTTGCAGGTAGGTAAAAGGAACAGTTTTTTGGAAAGACGCATACTGGTGTGACCAGTTCAGCAGCTTATTTGATGCAAGAGGGTTGTGTTGTGTTCTTTTCCCTAACTCCACTCAGCTGCTGGCTTTCATTAATTCAAATTGTAGAATGGGCCAGATGGTTGATTTCTGCAAGCATTTAGGTCTGTGTGGAAAACACCATTTTTGCAGCCAAAAGAGACACAACGAGTAAACTTCGTTTAAGAAAAATAAAGTATATATGCAATCACAAGGGGTTGATTTGCATGTTTTAAAATGTATAATGTATATCATACAGAAACTAGGAGAAGAATTTAGTAAAATGACAGCTTCCAATTGGGGCCAAAGGAAAGCTTCCATCCTCATCAATCAAGATTCCCCATTACTTCATGCTTCAAAAAACTAACACTGCAATCATTTCAAGGCAATGGTGCAGTATCTAGGAGGACCTGACCTGGTAGACAGTGGTGTCAGGGACAGTATTGCGGATGACTTTGTTTTTCAGAAACTCGCATAACTTTGCTGCTGCTGTTCAGACCTGTGGCAGTTATATCCTTTTTATGTCTTAGGAGAATGGGCTCTGACAGCACTTGTGCTGTATTTCACCATATGCAGCCATAGAAAAAGATGAAGCAAAAGCACAGAACAGGTGTTCTTTACTATATAAGTTTAAAATAAACCTGTTTGTGATAGGTTCTTGTTAAGCCCTAGAAAAGTCCTCACAGAGATAAACCTGTAGTATGAACTGTTTGGTCATAACTGCTGTGACAAAACAGCAAGATTGCAATGGTTACCTCTTTCTGACAGAAGCACAGTTAAATATGTTGCAGTCTGTTAGATATGTCTTTATACCAAGTAAACAGTGATAGGGTTGTCTGGCTGCAAAATCTAATAATCCAGCTATGTCAGGAACATTTTGACTGTGGTCAAGTAGACCTAAGGCAAAATACAAATGCTCCAATTTTATAAATCACAGTATCTAGCAAATTATATATTTCTTCCTAAATATTCCATGTTTTCACTTAGAGTTATCAGTCAGATGGTTCGATGATAACAGGTACTTTATGGAACTGTAGCTTAAAAATAACTTTTTCAAGCATTTTTCAAAGCTAATTCTGTAAACTTCACCTCATTATCTGCTGTACATGTTTCTTCTTTTGTAACCGCAGAGTCTTTAAAGTGGTAAATGTGCTCTAATTGCACCTTAAATATAGATTCCTCCTCATTAGAAATACATAGATTTCTTCAGGTGCTGATTTACTGTGGAATGATGAAGGTCTATGTCAAAGGTACTAAGGCCCCCTTAATATGAGAAGTAAGAACTTAGCTACTTTCAGAATTTGGGCATAATGTCCTCATATTTTTCTCACCTCCAAGACCTTTGCTGTTTCCATGTTTTCATGATACTTATTTTTGCAATATTGTTTAATTAATTTTTAAATACTTTTTTTTAAGGTGTACTAGGTTAAAGCAAGCCTTGCTGATTAAAGGTAGCTTCTCCAAAGCTTGTTGGTGCTGATTGTTTTATTGTATTATAGTCTGTTCTTTTATACTGCCTCCCAGCTTTTTAGACATCAGAGTGTGTTGACAGTGCTACAGCGATATTCTTAACACCATTGTAGATTGAAGCATCAAAATTTTACTACAAAACCAGACCATATGTCACAAAGTGTTATCAAAGTCTCAGAGACCAAACATTTTCCACTTTCTACAACTGAAAGACTTGTAAAATTATTTCTTTCAATTGCACTAAAACCTGCATGTTTTTTAAATCAGATAAAGTCTAATGAAGTCAGTAACATGGGTTTGATTTGTATGTCACTGCAGAAATTAGGTACAATTTGAAAAGGTTCATTCACCCTTCCATTCACATGTTCTTTGCACTCTTCCAAACACAGTTTCTGTATCTCTTTAGTCTATTGCAAGCCATTCCGTTTCCAAAATTAGGGGAAAAAAAAGATATTTTTATCTCTTCTTTGTAACATTTCTGCTTCTTTCTGATATAATTTGACTTTATGATTGGTTTCTTTTAGAAACTGTAAAAAATCTGTGCTAAGTTATTTATAATATGTCTAAGCAATCATATTCTGTTGCATTTTATGAGTGATTACTTCACTGATAAATCATTCCTGCTTTATATCAGATGCTTTGGATCAGACTTGTCATAAGCGTAAAACAAAATCATTGCTTTCTCCATCGAGATTGACATTGCAAACAAACAAGCCGAAGCCATGGAAAGTGTAGATGGCTTCGGCTTGATTTTGCTATCAGTTATTCCATTAAAATCAACGGAGTTGTACCAATGTAAGCTTGGTATAGCAAAGAACCAATTCCTGTATACCTATACAAATCTAAATCGTAGATATATATTGGTAACTGTGTAAAATGTATAAATATGATTATAATTTTCAAATACCATAGAAAGTATAGAAATAGATACATTTTATACACCAGCAGGTTCAATTGCATGCAAATAACATGCACATTATGTGTCCCAATGAAAAGCAGTCTGATTTATTTCAGATAAAAGAATATGATACAGAAAAAACTGTATGCAAAGTCATGCCTTAATCTTAAATTATCAAGATAAAATCTACAATCTCTCACAGAATACCTAATGTATCTCTCATAGGAAAACAAGAACATTTTTTAGACTCATTAATATAATTTGGTAAATAGTCCCCTTGTTAATACAACCTCTTTTTTCTTTCTTTTTTACTGCTTAATAGAGAAGAAAATCACGTTATTCGGACCTTGACTTTGAAGTAAGTTTTACTGAATTATTCCTGGTTATTAAAAGTATTTTCCTAAAAGTAAATGTGAAGTGTTCATTTTAGCCTTCTGACACAAGAGATGTCACAGGGTTGTTCAATTGGTACTATATAGAACATGATGAACAGCTGAGCAATTCATTAAAACTACTTTGGTGCAACTTGTTTGTGAAATATTCTGAGATCAAACTGTCATATTGCAATATTAACCATCATGATTTCAGTTTTTAAATTCTCTGCCTCTTCATTTTCATCTTTTGTTGTTGTTGCTTTGTTTTGCTGGCCAGCTATCTATTGAAAAAGTGTGACACACCTCCAGGACAGGCCACGTTGTTGCAGAAGGTTGCTTTGTTCAAGAGATTTTCGATCATTTGTTCTATCTCTCTTTCTTCAATACTAATTTACTGGCATATGATTTTCACAGCCCAATAGTGATTATGAATGTGTCAAATTTTTAACAATGAAGCGCTGCAGTTGCCAACACTTATGGATCAGACACTATATAAAAAATGAAGTTCATGTAAGGTTCTTTAATTTGGATCCGTAATTTCAGACTTAGACCCCATTGAATGAGAAGGGTCGGTTGTGTTAGTTAATGACCATTTTGTTCTATCTTGGTCAGTATAATTCTCTTAGTGTTTCGTTTATTTGAGGTTTTTTTCTCTACTCTCTACCAGAAACAATACAGGAGTTAGTTTTCAAGTGGATGTTAATAATTTATGGATTTGGGGGGCTTGCATAGGTTGTCTGTTCGTGCATGTTAATAGTTTGATATAATTCATTATATGTCTCCAGAAAAGTTGAACAATCATAATATTTGCACGAAACCTACAGATCTCAGGATAAACTTTAACATCTGGTGATCAGTACATATCAACTATAACTTTAAAAATCACCCTTTCTGTTTACGTGTGTAAACTAAAGTGTTTTTATATTATTATTTGGGTTGTAGGTACAGCAATTGTACTTTCAGATTTCAGATTTTAGTCCACGAAAAGGAAGAGGTAGAACTAATAAAATGCAACCATAGCAGTGGTCATAGAAGCCTTGCGATGAGAGAAGGGTTTGGTTTGGTGATCTGCTTTTGCTGAAATGCTGACCCTCTGTGTCCGAGTGTGGTTTCTTGGTAGTTGAACGTTGTGCCTTAATCTCTTATGTTATTTTCCCCATAGACTATAGCTACCTTAAGCAGTCATGTAACATCTCAAATAAAGCACCAGACAAAGATTCATAGGAAGTTTAAGGAAAAGAAAATTAAAATATTATCCTAAATATGCTTTAGTATAAATGACCAGACTGGAAGAAAGAAAAAATGAATCAACAACAAAATTCTGATGAGGAAGCATTTCTAAAATTGACTGCAAGTAATATGGAATTTTATAAAAACAGGAATTTTATAATTATAATGATATAAAGAATTCTGAAATTTACTGTTCTTTATTGAAAGGTAGGAATATCATGCCATTCACAATGAGAAGATTCTCTGTGGCAACAGATACTAAAACATTCTTCTTGTCACTCAGGAGAGTGTAATCCAACACCAAATAAACGCCAGCAATGCTGTACACCTTCTGCTCTCAAGAGTCAGACCTCCCGTTATATATTTTCTTTTGACTCACATAGTGTATTTAAGATGCTTACACCTTTTTCTTGCCTTGTTTGCAGTATTGTTGCTCCGTGGCCTAATATGTTTAGAAGAATAATTATAATGCAGGAAAAGGTATTTGTTTGTAAAAAGGGAAGGACTGGTGTTATTGAGAGTGACTGCTGAGGAAGTGAGAGGGCCAGAGATACTGTACCAGTTACTGCTGTGTTTTAGAAGTACTGACTGAGACTAACCCATCTCATTTCTGTGTTTTATTGTTCCTCTGATTAACCCTATGGGCTTGTTTGTGTTCTTGCACATAGTGTGGCTGGCTGTCTGAGGTAAAGCAAAGTAAAAAAGCCATAAAATGTTCAAATAGCCACCCAGATTCCTTCACTCAGCAAGGCATACTAATGGAAGGAATTGAGATAGTGTTGTGTGGCCAAAACACTGCTATTCTGATATTTCAAACCAGCATGACTGCAAAATAGAATACAGCTTGGAGATGAGGTCAAGCTAGAGCGACTGATCATGCTACATGTTTAACACTTTCTCTGCTTCGTCTGTGACCAGTGCCAGTTGGCACTCTCTGAGATGATATCTTTTCACAGTTCTGAGGATAACAAATGCTATGGTTGTGGCTCTGAGGGTAACAAATGCTAAATACGCAGTACGGACAAGACTCTGTCAATCTTGTTTCCCTCCATCGTTTTCCTTTTAACACTCTCCCAGCAGTCTCTACATCTTCAACCTCTCACACATATCTATATCCACACAAGACAAACCCTCTGGCTATGTCTATCTTAAACTTAAGACATTTGGGGGAATATTCCTGGGTGCCAAAATGCCAGTTTTCATATGGATGAAATTTTAGGGTGATCTTGACTATTCTAGTCTGGATTACCCTTGTCTCTCCAAATAGTTCCTGAAATGTCCTTAGGAACCAGTGCAACCTAGGTACCATTCACAATAGGCAATTTGGTTGTAGACTTCCTATTTTGGAGACTAAAAGAATTTTGTAACATTCATGGAGAACATTCCATGGTAGATGGTGCCAGAGAATGGTCTTGGATATGTTTGACTTACTACAGTAGAGTCACAGTTTCATTGTTTAAAAAAATATTGGGCTAGTGGGCTGCAATGCAACACTCACCTTAATATAGACAATTTGAAGTAAGGACAAAGAAATGCATGATGAGCAATTTTTTTCTGAGGGCCACAATTCAGACTCAAAGCCAGCTGCTATGTAGTGTGAACACAGGCAGATTGTGATTATTCTCAATGCCATAAAGTATATTCAACCTACCAGATATCAGCTGGGCACTCCATACAGCTGAGAGGGAACAGTCTAGGAGGTTTCTGGAGTGTGTTGGGGATAACTTCTTGACACAGCTGGTGAGTGAGCCAACTAGGGGAGGAGCACTGCTAGATCTGCTGTTTGTAAACAGAGAGGAACTTGTGGGGGATGTAATGGTTAGAGGCTGTCTGGGGTACA